>ML323146.1:63184-89225 GCA_005239505.1 Nicotiana paniculata | reverse complement strand
TCTTCTCCAACACCTGACCTCCAGCTGCTGCATCTACCATAATTTTTGTCTGCGGATGGAGTCCTTCAATGAAAGTGTGAACTAACACCTCATTTTTCTGATTGTGATGAGGGCAGTCTCTGAGTAGCCCCTTGAACCTTTCCCATGATGAATATAAAGATTCACCAGTTTTCTTCCTAAAGGAGACTATCTCACTCCGGATCTTTGCGGTCTTTCCTGAAGGGAAGAACATTACCAGAACTTTTCTCGCCAGATCATTCCATGTTGTGATGGAATCAGCTGGTTCTGCCTGCAGTCATCGCTTTGCTTCGCCCAATATAGAGAATGGGAAAAATGTGAGCCTCACGTAATCTGGCATGACCCCGTTAGTGATATAAGTATCACTAATCTACAAGAAGTTCAGAATGTGCTGTTGTGGATCCTCGTGTGGAAGACCAAAAAACTGCCCGTTGACATAAAGTAATTGGATCATGCTTTGTTTCAGCTCAAAGTGCCCAATGATTCTGGGCTTCACGATGCTGGAGGTGACATTAGCAATGCTTGGCATTGCCACCTCCTGAACAACCATGTGTTGTTCCGCGGCCATGTTCACAGGAAATCGGATGAAGTCCTGAAGATTGTCTGTATCTCTTGCTTCTCACAATCTCCTGTAAAATGATCTCTCAGGTTCGGGGTCAAAGCCGTCAAGTCTATCCTGGCTTCTAACCCTACGCATTCACTTGAAGTTCCTGAGATTAGAGCAAAAATCACGTGACATTAGACTCAATGAAGTAAACATATAAAGCAAGTAACTAAAGAGTAGTCTATATTCAAGTCCACATGCAACGGCGCCAAAAACATGTTGGTCCAAATCGCACACGCAAGTATACGTGGTAGTAACAAGTAATATAATATTAAATCGAATGTCGAACCCACAAGGACTTGCGTAAATTACTTATTGAATCACTCTAGTTGCTATTTAATCAAGCCAAGACAAAATCCTAGAATATAACTAATTTATTCTACGATTATATGAACTAATTATCAAGTAACGAGAATAATGTTGTGTATCCAATAGAGACAAATATTCTAGGGTTGTGATCAATTCACCATTCATATTGCATTCTAATTAGATCTCCCTTTCAAATAATTCACTCATGGTTGCTAATTAATCGATATTTTCTCTCGTAGCCTTCTCCCGAAGTACTACTCGCCTATTCTCAATAGATTACCGCCTATATTCCTATGAAATTAATCTATTAGAACGCACTAAGATTATGATGTTTAATTAAGCACGGTGACTAGGTATATTCCTATCCTAACCACAAATCCGCTCCCCTGAAGGGTTAAGATCGCGCTCTCTTCAATTCTTCTCTAATCTATATACGGCTTTCCCAAGCATAACATAGATAGTATATAGAACCTAATTGCTGGCCAAACAATTAAGCAATTAAACGCAGAATTGAAGAAACAACCATATATTGAGCGAATAATAATCAAGTTTAACTTAATATCGAATAAAAATATTCATGGCTAAACAACAACCCCAGAACAATGGGTGTTTAGCCACTCATAATAGAATTAAACATATGCATAAGTTGAAAATACTAGATTAAGATGAAGAAAACTGATAATCCTTTGCTTCTTCAATGATCTTGTGTGTATATTCTCTCTAAAAATGGCATCCTCCTCTCAAAGTTGTGTTTTTGGGTATATTTATATGTTTGGGACAAACTCTAAACGCGTAGGAGACTTCTATTCCAACCAGGAAACACTTTAAAAACCTTTAAAACTCGTAGTTGACTGGACCAGGCACCCAGGCGTTATGCCCCAAACCCCTCCTTAACGCATGGGCAGGCCTGGCGTTAGGGTCCAAACGCCTGGCTAACACCAGGGTCACCCTGGTTTTAAGGGCCAATCGCCCCCTTAACGCCTGGGCATGCCTGACTTTAGGGTCCAAACACCCGGGTATGGCCCGAGTCACTCCTTTTCGACTCGTGAGCGTATTTTTGACGTGTATGCACCCATTTAGCTCGACTTCCACCTCCAATTCACCTACACATGAAATAGACTAAATTATGCACATATGACTGTATTTTTATCACAAAAGAACATAAAATGTAAGGTATATAATGCTTAAAACTATGAATTCTAGCCACGCATCACATGTCCCCATGTCCGTTCATGAAATGGGGGATGAACATCGTCGGCCCTCTACCATCGGCCCCAGGTAAAGCTAAGTTCATCTTATTTTTGACTGAATATTTCTCTAAATGGGTTGAAGCACAGGCGTTCGAGAAAGTACGAAAGAAAGAAGTCATACACTTCATCTGGGATCACATCATATGTCGTTTTGGGATACCTGCCGTAGTAGTGTGTGATAATGGGAAAGAATTTGTTGGCAGCAAGGTGACGAATTACTCGATGACCATAAAGTAAAAAGGATATTTTCAACACCATATCGTCCTAGTGGGAACAGTCAAGCCGAATCAACGAACAAAACTATCATTCAAAACCTGAAGAAAAGGATGAACGAAGCTAACGGGAAATGGAGAGAAATTTTACCCAAGATCCTTTCGGCATATCAAACCACATCGAAGTCCAGTACAGGGGAAACTCCATTTTCCATAGTATATAGCTCCGAAGCCTTGATTCCAGTCGAAGTCAGGGAACCTAGTGCAAGGTTTAAACATACAACAGAAGAATCAAATCACAAGTCTATGAATAATAGCCTCGAATTATTAGATGAAAAACGAGAAGTTGCACTCGTTCAAATGGCTGCACAAAAATAACGAATCAAAAGATACTACAATAGGAGAACCAACCTTTGCCACTTCAGAGTTGGGGACTTAGTCCTACGGAAAGTCACCATCAAAACTCGAGACCCTAATGAAGGGAAGCTCAACCCAAATGGGGAAGGACCATACCAAGTCCTCGACTTAGTTGGAAAATAATCTTATAAACTCGGAACTATGGACAGCGAACCACTGCCAAACAATTGGAACATATCACTTCTCAAACTATATTATTGCTAAGTCATAACTTCCTCCCTTCTTTAAATTATATATTTGACGCTAACTTATTGCAGGTGTTCGACCAAAGACATCGAGACATCATCTATTAAAGTACGCGTTGCACTCTTTTCCCTTAGATCGGTTTTTATTTAGAATGGGTTTGTCGCGCCCTTTTTTTCTCACGAAATCGGGTTTCCACATGTGACAACTCTTTTTAGGAAAGGTGTTAAAAGAGAGTCTCCACCTAGCAAGTTTGAAGTGCGTTAGGGCACCTATTTGCAAATAACTCTAGTTTAACCAGTATGCGTCACCAAAGATCGGGTTAGGGCTCAAATTACCTCAAGAAGAAGGTGTTAGGAACTCCTCGAGGTCCACAACTATGGGTCCTGGACAAACTCGAATTATATGAATTAGTCTACATAACGAGAAAAGACAAAATTTGTCAAATAAACAAAATAATTGATTTTAAGGAAAATTAGGCAGCACGTGAATTAATAGAATTCGATAGCGCGTATTGAGATATTTGTCATTTAATCTCCTATAGACATGGTATCTAACATGTAGAAGTATTACATATTTGATCAAAGTAGAGCGCCTATAGGCATGATTTCTAACATGTAATAGCAGAACATATTTGAGCAATGTAAAACACCTATAGGTAGGATTTCTACCCAGTTTAACGATGGTATTAAGATAACCCCCATTTTCCCAATTTTAATAATACCCCAATTGTTATTACAACATTATTACAGACCCAACGAATGGAATAAATTAAGAAAAAATAGCTGTAGTGAGCCCACATCAGGCCCAAAGATATACACAGCCAGGCCAGGCCTTTATTCTGAAGTCCACATAGTTTACAATAGCCCAAAAATCATATCTTCATTTACAAAAAAACATCCAGAAACTAGTCGATTCAGCTAGTAGGTAAAAACAGAGTTGAGCAATTAGAACCATGACCCTAGTGTCTCAGAGTTTCCAAGGGCTTCATGAACCCAGGCAGTGCTCACACTAGGGAGATTGATAGAGGAAATGCAGAAAAAGACTAAGAACTAGAACTAGTGTGTCAGAGTTCAGAAGGGTATCCATTGGACCACGAGCAGTTCTCACACTAGGGAGATCAAATGATAGAACCTAGGTAGCATTAGCTTTCAGCAGGCTAAGAATGTGAACTCAAAATAGCCCAGGTAGTAAGAGAATAAACTAAGGTTGAGGGATATCACTGAAGGATGCAAACATAATCAAGTTGAGCACATAGAACAGATAATAGAACATGCTTAGATTTTAAGAACAAACTTAACAAAGTTTCAGAAGAACAAGTCCAACACCTAATGAATATATTAACCGAACGTGTTTGCAGGATTGATGTGCACATACTCATAGTAATAAAAAGGTTCAAATTATGCTAAATATAGATCCTAGCATCACAAGAAGGAATCATATCAACTGACAACATAACTTAAACATGATGAGAACAAATCAGGGCAACTACTGGGAAGTCAAGACACGGTAGAAGCATACTAATAAGGAACATGATAAAACGTGCTACATAGGTATGACATCATCACAACAAATCCAAGAAACAGTCTTATGCAATATAGTTAATGAATATATTCATGCTTAGTCAACTAATCCACTAAAAGGGATATGAAAGCATGTTCAAGTAACAAGGTTGATAGCAAAGTTAAACCTTAAAGAGATGGGTAAAGTGCAAAGGTTCTAAACATCAGTAACACATGGGCTAGAATAACTTCAAATGAAATTAATTAGCACAAATCAGGTTTAGGCATGTCTTAGATTACCAACGTAATGGAGTTAAAGATTAGAAAGACCTAAAATTGAAGTAAAGTAATCAGAATTAGATACGAGACAACCTGGAAAACACATTAAACTACAATCTCTGTAAGTGAAAACATATGCAAATGACATGTAAATAAGAATGAAGTGACTAAAGTTCGGTACTCACCAGTTAAGAAAAACACAAGAAAGAACGGAAGTCCGCAGTATTTTGAATATCAACAAAGAGAAAGAACCCAGAATTTCTTGCCTTGGCTTTCAGCCGACCAAGAACCAGAATATAGAATAAGAGTATTAGAGAACAAAGAGCATGTAACTTCAAATTTGAGTAAATCCCTTAAAAGATTCATGTTTGTCTTAAAGGGGAATAGGGAGGGGTTTATATAATAGTAGAAATTGAACACCCAAACAAAGAAAATCATCAATAAAACACTGGAGAGGAAAGAATATCACATGCAATCGAAATCAGTAAGGAAAAGACAAAAATCTCAAACCCTGATTTTAGGGAAAGTGAAAAATCGGTAGAATCTAAATATAAAAAATCAAATATCACAAAGGATAGGATGAACATAGACAAAATATCACTTAAAATCAAAGAATCCAACCAATTTTGGTTTGATATAAAGAGCTCTTAAAACCCTAGTTTTAATGTTAAGTATCAATCAACAGAAATATACATAGATTCATACCCATAATAGAACAAGAGTGAATATAGACGGAATAGCGAAAAGGTCAAGGATTTGAACCGACTTTGGTTCGATTCTTATGAGATCTTCTTTCCATGTTTAATCAAGCAGTATAGAAAAAGGATGTGGAATCCTATGTTAGGTGGGATTAGGAGAGGGATTTGGGGGGAAGACGTCTAGGATTTGACAGAGAGAAGGGGGGTTCGAGAGAGTTGAAAGGCAGCGGGTGAGAGACAACATATCTAGGGGTTGGGAGTTAGGTTATAAGAGAAAAGGGGTTGAGGGTTGTGAGTCGTTGATCATTTTTTTATCAACTACTCTAATTTGAGAGGTATGGGTCGGTTTGGACAGGGAACGATTGGGCTTGGGTGTTATTGGGCTGAGGTTTAGGTAGTTTAGGTCCGACAACAGGTATGATTTGGGTTGTTATTTAAATATCCTATTTTAATAAATAAATAATTTATAAAAGTAATTAATAAATAATTTATAAAAGTAATTAATAAATATCAAAAATAGTATTTGTGCACTAAAATGATTGAAAATAACTACTTAACCTTATAAAAATATAAAAATTCATTTTCTGTATAAATAATGTAATTATACATGCATATGGGCTATTATTGAAAAACGTACAATTAGTCTTAAAATGAAAATGTAATTATAAGAAATGCACTGAAAACATTTAAAATCTCATGTTGGTATAAATGATAAGTTTAGGTGATCAAATAATCATAAACATAATTTGGAGGATTATTATAGAATATTTATATAATAAAATACAGAAATAAATTGGTTTAAAGCATTTTAAAATTATGGAAAATTATGAAAGATACTTGTGTGTTCTTATAAATCAAATGATGATGCATATGCAATATTTTGAAAGTATATATATATATATATATATGTGTGTGTGTGTGTGTGTGTGTGTGTGTGTGTGTGTGTGTGTTTAAAATATGAGGGAAATTTGGGTATAAACAACTACCCCTCTTTACGCGGGAATTATGTAAGAGTTGTCGAGTAAAGAAATTATGACTGATTTTGACCGAGTGGTGTGATTTAAAAAGTATAGGCTGAACTCCGGTTTCTAAGTTCCATACATATCCCCGTTTTACGGGAATCAGGACGTGTTTAGTTATGAATCTAATGGTGAAATAAGCCGATGTAGTTGTTATAGAAACGGACAAGCTTTTCTGGATAAGACGAGATAGACATTATGGTTGGATGTACCTTGGAATGGTTATGGATATATGAACGGTTGTCATATGGGAATGGGTACTAGACTGTGGTTGGTTACGTTTGAAATAATTGTAGGATATGAATGTTGAACGAAAACCTGAGCGAAGATTGCTCCCGTTAGGATAACAGTTACTTCCTAGATCACCTGCAAAACTTAAAACACGATGTATGCAAATATATATAGATTATTGCGAGAATTTAAACATGATGAAAATTCCCTTTGGACCATGGAGATCGTCTTTGAATGTCGAGGATGATGTCCTTAGACCTGACGTCCCTGGCCATAAATCGTGAGATAGGGGATTCACATGCCATAAAATGATGTTCTCGGTACATGAGGATGGTGCCTCTTAACCATGATGCCTTGAATAATGATGTGCAATATTGAGAGATCCTCAGGCCATGGCATAGTGTCTTCCGGCTATTAGGATGATGCCTTCGGACCATGACGCCTTTGGATAAAATGGCGATATTTCAGCTCACGAGATGCAAAGATATGATGATTGGTTATGTGAAGCGAAACAAGACAAATCTTAGTCTTGTGCGAGATTGGGGGCAGATCTTAGCTCCGAGGTGGAGAATAGTTATAGGTTTCAAATAGCATAGTATTTATGGTTATGCAAGGAGAGACAATGTTTAGACTCATGCGATTGAGGAGGCAGGGCTTAGCCTCATGCAAGAATAGAGACAATGCTTAGTCTAATGCAAAGGAAGGAAGTTCTTAGCCTTATGCGATTGAGGAGGCAGGGCTTAGCCTTATGCAATAATGGAGATAATGCTTAATCTCATGCAAAGGAAGGCGATTCTTAGCCTTATGCAATTGAATATACAGAACTTAGCCTCATGCAATGATGGAGGCAATGCTTAGTCTAATGCAAGGGAAGGCAATACTTAGATTTATGTGACTGAGGAGGTAGGGCTTATCATCATACAAGACGGATACAATTCTTAGTATCATGCAAAAGAAGTCAGTTCTTAGCCTTATGCGATTGAGGAGGCATGGCTTAGCCTTATGCAATAATGGAGAAAATGCTTAATCTCATGCAAAGGAAGGCGATGCTTAGCCTTATGCAATTGAAGAGACAAAACTTAGCCTCATGCAATGATGGAGACAATGCTTAGTCTAAGGCAAGGGAAGGAAATACTTAGATTTATGTTATTGAGGAGGTAGGGCTTAGCCTCATACAAGATGGAGACAATTCTTAGTATCATGCGAAGGAAGGCAGTTCTTAGCCTTATGCAATTGAGGAGGCAAGGCTTAACCTCATGAAAGATGGAGAAATTTCTTAGTGTCATGTAAGGCAAGGCATTGCTTATCCTTATGCAATTGAGGAGGCAGGGCTTAGCCTCATGCAAGATGAGGCACTACTTAGTCTCATGCGGGGGAAGGCAGTGCCTGCTTAGACTCATGCAATATGGAGACAGTGCTTAGTCTTATGCAGGGGAAGGAGTGCTTAGATTTATGCAGTTGGGGAGGCAATTCTTAGCTTAATGCAAGATGGAGATAATGCTTAGCCTCGTGCAATGAACAGATAATAAGTAGTAGCAAAGTATTTCCTAGTTGGAAATATGTTTACGCTTGGCATCTTTGTCGTCATGAAGATAGTGATTCTGAGGTGTGCACGTATTTTTGAATACTTTGCGTTCTTTCATCCAAAGGAAAATCGCGAGTTTTACGGGGAAGGTTAGTTTTCTTTGCTCTGTATCGAAATCCTAGTTGAGTTGCCCTGGGTAGCATCTGGCTGTTTCATAAGATAATGTTTTCAAAAAATATGCGTGCATATGGGGAATATAGTTATTCAATATACAATGTATGTAATATCGAATAGATTTGATCAACCAATGACTATGACACTTTAGAGACATTGCGACTTCACCGCTTCAGAATTTTGAGGGTCCTCCTAAAAATTTTTCCCTAGTTTAATTAGGTGATTCTCTGACCAATCTTCATATGATAACGTTGGCTGGACTTGCTCCGAAATTTTGAGGCTACCCTCAAAATTCTTCCCCAGTATCTGGTTGTGGGGAAATAAATTTTTATTGAATTGTGATTGATAGCCTACATACCCTTTCTTAAACAGGAATCGGGTCAAGCGTAGTTCAATTACATCAAATGAAGAAATACAAGCAATCTAATCATAGTATCTTCTGACTACGTCTGAGTCGATAGGATTTGGCCAAATCTCTCCGTCTATTTCTGCAAGTGTGAGCGCTTCTCCTGTTAGTACTCTGTGAACCATGTAGGGCCCTTGCCAATTGGGTGAAAATTTTCCTTTGACTTCATCTTGATGCGAATAGATCTGTTTTAGCACCAGTTTCCCCGGTGCGAACTGTCTAGGTCTAACCCTTTTGTTGAATGTATGGACATTCTGTTATGATAAAGCTGACCATGGCATATTGCAATCATTCTTTTCCCATCAATGAGAGTCAATTGTTCATAGCGACTCTATATCCATTGTACATCACTGAGTTCAGGTTCTTGTATAATTCTTAAGGAAGGAATTTCGACCTCGGCGGGAATGAAAGCTTCGGTGCCTTAGACCAACATGTAGGGAAGTTCCCATGTATATGTGCGGACTATGGTACAATATCCCAATAAGGTAAATGGTAATTCTCATGCCAATGCTTGTGATTTTCTACCATCTTTCTCAATATCTTCTTGATATTCTTGTTGGTGGCCTCCACGGCTCCCTTCATTTGAGGCCAGTATGCTGTGGAATTCTTATACTTGATTATAAAGGTTTCAGACATAGATTTTATTAAGTCAATGTTGAGGTTCGCCGTGTTGTCGGTGATGATTGATTCCGGCACCCCAAATCGGAAAACAATACGATCGCTAACAAAATCTGCGACGGCTTTCTTGGTTATAGCTTTGTAAGATGTTGCTTCAACTCATTTTGTGAAGTAGTCTATGGCCACTAAAATGAACTTGTGCCTGTTTGAAGCGGATGGCTTGATTGGTCTGATGATATCCATTCCCCAAGTGGCAAAAGGCCAAGGTGCACTCATTGCATTGAGCTCAATTGGTGGCATCCATATCATACCTGCATGTATTCGACACCGATGACTTATTTGGACATACCTGATGCAGTATGTTTCCATAGTCATCCAAAAACTACCCTCAGTATCTTCTTCTCTAATACGAAACCATTCATGTTTGGTCTGCAAGTTCCATCGTGTATCTCTTCAAGCAATTTGGAAGCTTCCTGGGCATCAACACACCGTAATAACCCTAGGTATAGAGTCATTTTGTATAGAATTCCTCCACTTTGAAAGAAATGGTTGGACAATCTTCGGGGTGTGTGTTTCTGAGTATGATTTTCATGCTCCGGGTATTTTTCTTTTGCCAAGTACTTCTTGACATCATGGAACCATGGATTCCCATATGTTTCTTTTTCAACATGAGCGCAGTATGCTGGCTGATTATGAATCCGTACCAGAATGGGGTCGATGAAATTCTTGTACGGATGCTTTATCATGGAGGACAAAGTGTCCAGTGCATCTCCGAACTCATTCTGGATTCTCGGGACATGTCTGAGTTCTATATTTGTGAACCTCTTCATCATCTCTTGCACATGATATGGATATGGTAATATCTTGATATTTTTTGTAGACCATTCTTCTTACACCTGATGTACCAGAAAATCTGAATAACCAATTACCAGTAATTCCTAGATATTCATGTCAACGACCAAATTAAGACCTAATATGCAAGCTTCATATTCTTCCATATTATTGGTGCACAAAAATCTGAGTTTCGCATATACTGGATAATTTTGACCTGCCTCTCATGCTAAAACGGTTCCAATACCCACTCCTTTGAAATTTGCGGCTCAATCGAAAAACATTCTCCAACCTTCGTAGGCTTCTGCGATATCATCTCATATGAATGATACTTCTTCAGCAGGAATATATGTTTTTAGTGGTCCGTATTCTTCTCCTACACGATTTTCTGCAAGATGATCCGCTAATGCTTGTCCTTTAACCGACTTCTGAGCCACATAGACAATGTCGAATTCACTCAATAATATCTTCCGTTTTGCCAGCTTCCCTGTAGGCATGGGTTTCTGGAAGGTGTATTTTAAAGGATCCATCCTTGATATGAGATATGTGGTATAGGAACAGAAACATTGCCTTAGTTTCTGGACTATCCATGTCAGAGCACAAGAGGTGCGTTCCAGCAAAGACCGTGCTTCGTAGGGTGAGAACTTCTTACTCAGATAATATATGGCCTGCTCTTTCCTCCCCATCTCATCGTGTTGTCCCAAGACACAATTGAAAGCTCCATCTAGTACGGACAGATAGAGTAACAGAGGTTTACCAAGTTCCGGCGGGACCAGGACTGGTGGTGTGAACAAATATTCCTTGATTTTGTCAAAAGCTTTCTGGCAGTCTTTAGTCCAACTTTTTGCAGCATCCTTCTTTAACATTTTGATAATTGGCTCACAGATCACTGTCGATTGTGCTATGAAGCGGATGATGTAATTGAGACGTCCCAAGAAACTCATCATGTCTTTCTTATTTTTTTGGTGGTGGCAAATCCTGGATAGCCTTGACCTTTGATGGGTCTAGCTCAATTCCTCGGCGGCTGAAGATGAATCCTAACAACTTTCCAGCGGGGACACGAAGGAACATTTTGCGGAATTCAACTTCAAACTGTACCTCCGAAGATGATCAAATAATTTCCTCATGTCTGCTTTGTGATCTGTGCCCTATTTGGATTTGATAATGATGTCATCCACATATACTTCTATCTCCTTATGTATCAGGTCATGGAAAATAGTTGTCATGGCTCTCATATAAGTGGCCCCAGCATTCTTCTGACCAAACGACATCATTTTATAGCAGCACAGCCCCCATGGTGTAATAAAAGCTTTTTTCTCGGCATCTCCTTCATCCATCCAGATCTGATGATATCCCGCAAAGAAATCCACAAAGGATTGGAGTTCATACTTGGCGCAGTTGTTGATTAGTATGTGTCTGTTGGGTAGAGGAAAATCATCTTTGGGACTTGCTCTGTTTAGGTCCCTATAATCGATACATACTCTGACTCTCCAATCCTTCTTCGGAACTGGCACGATGTTATCTAACAAAGTTGGATATTCAACCACTCTGAGAACCTTAGCTTTGATCTGCTTGGTGACTTCTTCTTTCATTTTCAAACTCATATCCAACTTGAATTTTCTGAGCTTTTGCTTTATTGGCGGACACATTAGGTTGGTAGGTAGTTTATGAGCCACTATTGATGTGCTAAAATTAGTCATGTCATCATAAGATCATGCGAAAATGTCTCCATCTTCTTTCAGGAAACGGGTGTATTTGTCTTTCTCTGATGGTGAAAGGTGAATGTTTTTGCGAGTTTCTTTGACTGTTTCGGAATCTCCCAAGTTCACTATCTCAGTTTCGACCAAGTTGGACTTAGGATTGTTCTCAAAATTCTAAACTTCTCTGACAACTTCCTCAGGTATTATATCCTCTTTTTATATTTCTCCCGAGTCACTATCCTTATGTTGCATTGTCTCATTACATGTCACAGTTGTCGGTTCATCAATATAAGAAATAGTAATGCTGTAGAGAGAAAAATGTAGAGGGTTGTAACAAAAAATAAAATAGCAGACCATTGATAAGTAACAAGATGTCAAACAAATAGCGATTTTAATGATTCAAATAAATGTTTCAAAACAAAATATTGAAAATGTTTTAAAAATACTCATAAGAATTGTTTTCAAATAAATGACACTAGCAGCCAGGCTACCCCGAAATTCAGCGGGCGCTTGATGGCGTGGCAATCCACTTCTTGATAATAGCTCCCTTCTCCACTGTTTTGATGACGATTCCTTTCTCCTCATCCTCCTCAACTATTACACTGCAATCTATGTCTTCATCTTCTAAGAATATATTCCTCAAACCAGATAGCGATTCATCTTCTTCAGATCCCCACATCTTATCGGCCTGATTGAAGGATTAACTCAGATGCAGTACCGGGTGCTCGGGAGTGTAATAAGGACCACGCCATGGTGATGAGCAGTTCTAATACTCATGCCAGGTATATTGATATCTAAGTCAAAGGTCTAGCCGTGACATTTTAATTGTATTGGTTTGGTGATCCTTTAGAGATTTTTGCCAGGACCTCTGCCGGGTTCATACTTTTTCCATGCTTATTATTGCTATCTTTATACTCCACCATATATCCTTCTCGATTTCGTTATCACGCTCAATGCGGTGGATCCCCTAGCTTCTTTCTATTCTTCACAACTGGAACAGTCTGATTGGTGTAAATAGGGTTACTCCTGTCTCCATGAATGATCACCTCCTGATGATTCCGTTCAAACTTCACATCCTGATGCAAAGTAGACACTACAGCCCCATCGATGTGTATCCAGGGTCATCACAATAACATATTGTATCAGGCGGATATATCGAGCACTTGGAATTCAACATCAAACAAAGTTGGGTCCATTTGTAAATAGAGGTTGGTTTCTCCGATCGTGGCCTTTTGAGACCCATGGAACTCTTTTACGCTCATAGTTCCTGCCTGTATCTCATGCAAAACTTTACCTAATCTCTTCAAAGTAGTCAATGGTTAGATTTTGAGACTTGAACCCCCATCTATCAAGACCCTGGCAATGAATTTGTCGTCACACTATACCGTGATATGCAGCGCCCTGTTAGGGCTCAACCCTTCTGGCGGCAGTTTATCTTCATAGAAAGTAATCTTATGGCTCTCCGATACTTGTCCTACCATGTTATCCATATCCCCACTGGTAATTTTGTTCGGTACATAAGCCACGTTCAATACCTTATTCAATGAGTTCCTATGTGCTTCAGAACTCTTTAGTAATGATAGAATAGATATCTGAGCAGGGGTTTTATTCAGATGGTCAACAAAAAAAATACTCTCTCACTTACACCTTTCTCCAAAGATCATCCGGGCCGGTTTCAATGATAGGTTGTTTCGAAGCGGCTTCTTTACTTGTTCCCTCCAAATGCTTAGGCATGTATATCCTACCTGTTCTGGTCATCCTCTATGCTGCACCAGTTTCATCAATTTCCCCCTTTCCTTTCCTTCTTTCTTCTGCGGTATAATCCCAAGGTACATCATTGGAATTAAAGGATGGTGTGGGTACTACAGTTATGGTGAATGTCACGATCACTTCTACTTCAAATGGAGCAGGCGTGGCTGAAGGTGTTGTTACTTCAACCTCGAATAGAGTTGGCGCAACTACCTCAACCTCAATCGGTGACTGTGCCACGATAGGTGTGAGAGTGTCTGGAGGCTTTCTGGGATCATATCCTTCTCGAATGAGTCCAATTGACCCCTCCAGGTCCCGTTCTTCATCAATTTCCATCACATTCACCACTCGCCCATGTGATTTGGGAGGGGATTGTTGCAGACATTAGGTGCATTCTCCTTCACCTGTATAACTTTGGTATCAATCAGCATCTGGTTCTTGTCCTTCAGAGTGCGACATTCGTCAATAATGTGACCCTTCATGCCCGAGTAGTAGGCACACGTCTTGTTTGGATTGACGCAATGAGAGTAATGTTCCATGGCAACAACGGGAATGAGAGTGACATAACCAACAACTTTCAATCTCTCATATAACTAGTTGATGGGTTTAGCAATAGGGATTTATTGTCTGGGTGGTCTGCAGTCGAAATTTGGTCCGGTGTTGATAGTTTTGGCGGGCTAGTGGTTAGTGGTAATATGTTGGCTGAATGTTGTAAGTATGGTAAGATGTGGAATTTTGTGGATATCTTGGAGGTGAATGCTGATATCTGGGTGGCGGTGTTTGGTATATGAGAGGAGACTTCATAACTTGGGCTACCATCACAGCCCCTACTTCCTTCTTTTGGATATGCCTCCTGACTGCAAGGCTTTGTTCGTAGCTTGTAATGCCTCGAAATTTGTTACCATTCCGTTTTGATTCCCTCTTCTATTCTTTCTCCCAATTTGATGATGCTGGAGAATGTATGATTTTCAATAACCATCAACCTCTCATAATATTGCGGGTCCTGGGCTCAGACAAAGAATTTGTTCATTTGTTCTTCTTCCAATGACGGCCTTACCTTTGCAGCTTCTAATATCCACCGGCTAGCATACTCGCGGAAAGTATCTGTTGGCTTCTTCTTACGATTCTAGATATAGAAGACATCTGGTGAATTCTCTGTATTGTATCTGAACCGATCCATGACATATGATGCCATGCTTACCCAGTTAATCCACTTCTTTGGATTTTGACCGATGTACCAAGATAGGGTGTCTCGAATGAGGCTCCTCATGAATAACTTCATGCGGATTCTTTCATCTTCACCAAACGTAGGAGGTTTGTAACCCTCTGGCAGTTCTACGACCGGGTGAATGCATAAATCCTCAGAGTTCAAACCTTCGATTCCTTTACCACCTTCGACATCTTGGACTCGACTTGTAAGATTCTTAAGTTCCTTCGCCATATTCTTGATCAGCAGGTCCTTCTCGGCAGAGTCTGGTATGTA
Organism: Nicotiana paniculata; assembly: GCA_005239505.1. NCBI lineage: Eukaryota > Viridiplantae > Streptophyta > Magnoliopsida > Solanales > Solanaceae > Nicotiana > Nicotiana paniculata. The sequence continues at coordinate 74,017 of ML323146.1, read as the reverse complement.
CGGGGTTTGATGTGAAGTGTGGGGTAAGGTTTCTACATATATGGAATTACTTTGGTGGACTCCAGGGATTTGGGTGTAGTAATGATCATTGGTTGAGTTTTGGGGATCATTAGGGTAGGCTGTGGTGTGTTTTCAGGAGTGTGGTAGGTGGCAATTTGTGGGTATTGGGCCGGATGATGTTGGTGATGTGAACGGGTTGGTACTGGTGGAGGATTAGGATTTTGGGAGGCATGGCGTATTGATGAGGTGGGAGAGGATTTTGTCGCTGCTTGTTTTGGGCGTTTTGAGGAGGTGTTGGGTTTTGGGCATTTTGGTGGTCGATGTCTGGGACATGTAAGGTGAGGGAGAGGGTTTTACAAGTTGTGGACCTGCTCAAGTTCCCCTTGTAACTCCGATATCTTTTTCTCTAACCGCAAAACCAATTCGTTCTGCGTCGGAGTACTCCAACCATCTGAAGTTTCAACATTCTCTCCATGTGTAGCGTTGTCTTTCGTGATACCACTCATATCGTCAATATTAACTTTTCCTTTGGTCTTAGGATCACTTGGAGGAGGAGGAGGTGGAGGATCTCTAGATCTGTTATGATATGCTGATGATGCCAGTATGCACAAACCAACCTTAAGGGATGGGAATAAACAAAGAAAGAACAAAAGAAAAATGTAAACAAGTCAATAGGGGATATTAGAAGGATATTTGCAGTATTTAAACACGTATTGCGAAATTATAAGTTCGCGTCCTAATTTGGGGGACCTCATTGTGCCTGAGGTAGGCCTAATGACATATAGATTTGGAGAAAACTCAATGCCGATAACTACATCATTTCATTAATATGATAAATGAACTGAATCCCCACTAAAAAAACAATAATTATAAAGAGTCACTAGTGGCATTTACCTTATTACAATAGAATTCTAAAGCGAATTTAAAATAAGTAAATATCAATCCCGATTTACTTGGTTCCAGATGGACCTTCTCCAAGCTTGGCTTTTCTATCCCCATCGATCAAAGTCCCCAGGTCGCGCACGTCCAACAACAGATATGCCCCGCTAGATGCCCTTTTTTCTACGTTCTAACAATCTGAGACCCATTTCCTAATCTTTCCCTCAAGTTCCATCAAACCCTGCTCCAGATACTCCAACATCTCTTTTTACTTAGTAGCGATTACCCTCCATTCGTTGATTGATTCTATGTACACTTTATGTTGTTCCAAATGACTGGCCTCAGATTCAAAAATGGTTTTGCGCAACCTCCTGTATTTGACTTGTGCCTCACTAGCATCTTCTATGACATTATTTCTCAAATCAACCCCTAGCTTGACATCTCCCGCTATGTCATCGACCAACCATGATGGGTATAGGTACACATGGCCGGCATGATACCGATCTGGCTCAATAGTATCCTTTTCTACAACAATATTTTGATGCCACATATGACGTGCCTCGAACTTAAATGGAATGGCATTCCCTTGGAAGTTGTCACGACCCCAAATCAATATAGGTCGTGATAGTGCCTATCATGAAACTAGGCCAGCCAACTCTGAGAGTAACAAATAAAATTGTCCTTTTAATATCACAAATCAAAGTAATTCATTTAAGGTTCCTGTTTTAAAGATATAATTAACAGTAGCAATACCACAAAAATCAAATCTAACCACAACCCAGAAACCGAATACAACTGATATGAGCATCTAAAGAGATAATTACAATATCTGATAACAAGCCCTTAATAGTACAATATGGAGAATACTAGAAATCAACAAACTATGAAATGAAAGAAGGCCAGATAGGGAGGCCGAACAACTACCTCTATCCTCAAGCAAACTCCGAGCAAAGGGGAAATCAGCTAACGCTCAGATCTGGTACATGGATCTGCACATAACGGTGTAGGGAGTAACGTGAGTAGGTCAACCTAGTAAGAAACCAAAGTACCTAAATACTTGAGTGCAGTGACGAGCATTTACAAGTGATAGTTTCATAAAAAACATGCTACTGAAAACAAATAGAGTAATCAAAAGACTACAACTTCAAAATACTTTACAAACTCCAGTTCCCCTACTAAACTTGCATAAGATTTAACTCAACGTCTATTAAAGAGACTCATTGTAAAATGAGTGAAAAACAATGATCTCATAATTTATAGCCTCTCGGGCACAATATCACACATACATAAGGTCTCTCAGTCACTCGTGACTCCTCTATCAGTACTCAATGCTCACACTCAGCACTCTCACTCAACAGGTACCATGTATCAACACAAACTGCTGCGGCGTGCAGCCCGATCAACATAACAGATGTTGCGGCATGCAGGTCGATCCAAATAATATATATATATATATATATATGCTGCGGTGCGCAGCCTGATCTAAATAATAGTCGACCGCAATCACAGGGGGTGTACAGACTCCTGGAGGGCACCTGGATGGATGGAATCCTTGTCCAATACAACATCAAAATCAACCATGCTGAGTAACAGTAGGTCCACTCGTGTCTACAGACCCCCAATAGATACCACACACGACCGATACACATGGTCCACAACAATAGTATCGCCTACCAGATTCGACACATGAATAGACGTAACTAAAGACTCACGGGGCGTATCCATAAAATGGGCAAAATATGACGAAACATAAGAATACGTGGAACCAGGGTAAAATAAGGTCAAAGATTCTCGATGGCAGACTGAGATAATACTTATGATCACTGCATCGGAGGCCATAGCATCTGGCCTGGCTGGAAGCGCATATATACGAGCCTAACCTCCACCTGCTCGGCCTCCCCCTCTAGGGCGGCCTCTAGCTGGCTGACTACCACCCCTAGTTGCCTGGGTAGGTGGTGAAATAGTTGTATCTGAAGTTGAAGGTTGGCTCCTCAACTGAGATGGACCTCCAACAAGATGAGGTCACTGCATCCTCATATGCCTGAACTCTCTACACTCATAACAACTCCCTGGTGCAGGAGACAGGGACCGAAGGGAATCCCTAGAACCAGAATAACCACCAAAAGAACCATGCAAGGAGGAAGCCTTAATAGATGGTGCTCGAGAAGAGCTCTGAGCTGGGAGAGCACTAAATGAAGAACGACCTGAGTGAGAAATGCGGGGACCCTGCCCTGAGGATGCACCGCTAAAAGCTAGGCGAGCTGGCTGAGGAGGCCTAAATGGGAAGCCTCTACTATGCTGAAACTGCCCTCTGGATGGAGCATCGCTAAAACTGCCAGATCCACAAGGCCTCTTGGCCTCCCTCTCCTCTCTCTCCTAGCGGCAAACTAACTCAATATCTCGAGTAGTATCAACAACCTGCTCGAAGGTAGCACCTGATACCCTCTCCCTAGTGATAAAAAAACAGAACTTGTAGGTGAGGCCATCCATGAACCTCTGGATCCTCTCTTTATTAGTAGGGAACAACTCAGTAGCATGACGAGCCAACTCTAAGAACCGCATCTCATACTACGTCACTGATAGATCCCCCTGACGCAGCTGCTCAAACTGCCTACGCTGCTCCTCCCTGTGAGATTGGGGAACATACTTCTCCAAAAAGATGATGGAGAACTTCTTCCAGGTGAGGGGTGCTGCCCCAATAGGCATACGCCTCTCAAAAGACTCCCACCAAGTTGAAGCAGCCCCAGAAAACTGAAAAGTAGCAAACGAGACCCCACTAGTATCTACAATCCCAGCAGTACGAAGCATCCTCTAACACTTATCCATAAAACCCTGGGCATCCTCGCCCTCAGCGCCACTAAATTTTGGAGGCTGAAGTATACTAAACCTTTACATCCTACGCTGCTCATTATCTGGAATAGCTAGAACCATGAAGTCCTGAACTGGAGAAATCGGCTAGGCTGGAACTGCCCCCAGTGTTTGAAGGCCCTTAGTAACCTGCTCAGGTGTCCGGGCAGCTGGAGTCTGAGTGCCTCCCCAGCCTGAGAAGTAGTAGCAGTAGAACATACAACAAATGTCTGGGCAAGGCTAGTACATACAGTCAAGATCTGACATTCAAGGTGACAGTCAGTTACGGACCTTCAAGGTGAGGGAGACATTTGCCAAGTTACGGACCTGCTCAAGTTTCCCTTGTAACTCCGATATCTTTTTCCCTAACCGCAAAACCAATTCCTTCTGCGTCGGAGTACTCTGACCATATGAAGTTTCAACGTTCTCTCCAAGCATAGCATTGTCTTTCATGATACCACTCATATTGTCCATCTTAGCTTTTTCTTTGTTCTTAGAATCACTTGGAGGAGGAGGAGGTGGAGGACATCTAGATCTGTTATGATATGCTGATGATGTCAGTATGCACAAACCAACCTTAGTGGATGGGAATAAACAAAGAAAGAATAAAAGCAAAAGGTAAACAAGTCAGTATGGAATATTAGAAGGATATTTGCAGTATTTAAACACGTATTGCGGAATTATAAGTTCGCGTCCTTATTTTAGGGACCTCATTGTGCCCGAGGTAGGCCTAATGACATATATATTTGGAGAAAACTCAATGCCGATAACTGCATCATATCATTAATATGATAAATGGACTGAATCCCCACTAAACCAACAATAAATTTAAAATAACTAAATATTTATCCTGATCTACTTGGTCCCAAAGGGACATTCTCCAAGCTTGGCTTTCTTCGCCCCATCAATCAGATTCACCAGGTCGTGCACGTCCAACATCAGATATGCCCTCCCTAGATGCCCTTCTTAATTCCCTTCTGCGTTCTAATAATCCGAGACCCATTTCCTCATCTTTTCCTCATGTTCCATCAAACCATGGTCCAGATACTCCAACCTCTCTTTTTACTTAGTAGAGATTCCCCTTCATTCGTTGATTGCTTCCATGTATACTTTATGTTGTTCCAAATGCCTAGCCTCATATTCAAAAATCCTTTTGCGCAACCTCTTGTATTTGGCTTGTGCCTCAACAACATCGTCTATGATGCTATTTATCAAATCAACCCCTAGCTTCACTTTTCTCGCTATGTCATCGACCAACAATGATGGGTAGAAGAACACATGGCGGGCATGATGCCCATCTGGCTCGATAGTATCGTTTTCTACAACAATCTTTTGATGCCACATATGTTGTGCCTCTAATTTAAATGGAATGGCATTCCCTTGGAAGTTGTCACGACCCCAAATCAGTATAGGCTGTGATGGCGCCTATCATGAAATTAGGCCAGCCAACTCTGAAAGTAACACACAAAATCGTCGGTTTAATATCACAAGTCAAAGTAATTCATTTAAGGTTCCTGTTTTAAAGATATAATTAACAGCAGTAGTACCACAAAAATATCTAACCACAACCCAGCACACGGATACAAGCCCTTACTAGTACAATCCGGATAATACTAGAAATATACAAAGTAAGAAAGGAAAGAAGGCCATTTGTGGATGCCGAACAACTACTTCTATCCTCCAGAAATCTCCAAGAAAAGGAGAAATCAGCTAACGCCCAAATCTGGTACCTGGATCTGCACACAAAGGTGCAGGGAGTAACGTGAGTACGCAAACTCAGTAAGAAACAAAAGTACCTAAAGACTTGAGTGCGGTGACGAGCATTTACAAGTGATAGTTTCATAAAAACACGTACCAGTGAAAACAAATTGAGTAATCAAAAGACTACATTTACCAAATACTTTACAAACTCCACTTCCCCTTCTAAACTTGCATAAACATGAGAAGAGGTCGCAGGTGCGAGAATTGGTCTGTTAGTGGGATTTTGCAGGTGCACACCTGGGACCGCAGGTGTGGGTCCGCATGTGGGATTAAAGGTCCGCAGGTGCGGAATTGCTGGGCAGAATAGTATAAAAGAAGCCTCCTTGAAATTTTAGTTATTTCACCATTATTGCATGCGGTTGGCAGTCATTTGAAGGCAATTTGAAGAGAGAATATGTGGGTCTTCAGTTGAGGTAAGTTCCCGGGTTATTAAAGTCGATTCCATGCTATTTTGTTCGTATTATGCTTATAAATTGAAGGATTTGAAAATTCTTTTGGCGATTTGGATAGGCAATTATGGTCTGATGTGGTGTTTTTGGTATGTGTAGAATTGTGGGAGGACGGGGTTTCTAGTGATGTAAATTTTATCGAATTCCGAGACGTGGGCCCGGGGCTCGGGTTTTGCCGAATTTTGAGATTTTTGTATAAATTGATAGTTTTCGATTGGGTTGTGTTCCTTTAATATATTGATTATGTTAAACTGGTTTTGGTTAGATTCGGAGCAATCGGGAGCCAATTTGAGGGCAAGAGCATAGCGGACTAGTATTGTTGCCCGGTAGAGGTAAGTAATTGTTATAAATCTTGTCCTGAGGGTATGAAACCCCAGACTTCATATTTCTCACTGATTTTAGAATGCGCACATGTCGGATGACGAGTATGTGGCGCGCACTAATTTTTGGATTGGACTTGGTCCTCTCCGCGGAAACTAAAGAGTTGCGTATTTTACTCAAAACCTTATGTTAAATTGTGTTCTAATGATTATTGCAATATTTGGGCTATAAGCCATGTTTGGGGCCTCATGCCGATCTGTTTCGACCCCTTGGGGATTTTTACTACTATTTTCCTCACTATTTATTGATGATTTCACTCAGTCACATTGTTCTTACTATTTTCAAAACTCAGCCTGATTTACACTACTTTGAGATTTAAAAATGATGTTTTAGGTCGAGTAGCCCATTTTTCTGATTCGCCCGAGGGGCTTTTGAGAGGTTCTACTGAGTGAGGCTGGGGGCCTAATTGTGAGGATATGATACGCCACGAGGTGGGTTGATATTAGCGTTTAGGATGAATGAGCCCCTTCGGAGTTTGCACACACCCCCAGTGAGCGCAGGTACCTACTTAGCGCTGAGTTTTGAGTGCTGAGTGCCGAGTGATGAGTGATTAGGAGGCATGAGTGATCATGAGGTTGCCCGAGGGGCTGATACTGAGTGGCTGTGAGGTGCTGAGTGATGTTCTGCCCGAGGACGATTTATGATTCATGTTTTTGCCCGAGGGGCTACTTATGATTTATTTCATTTTCATACTAAATCTTTCGTTTTGAAATTGTTGAAAATGGACATTTTTCAAAGGATTTTTCTGAAGTTGGTTTTAAGGCATGATGATTTCATATATCTATGTATATACTATTGGAAAGAAAGGTTGTGCATATTGTGAGTTGATGATATTTATTTTTATATGTTTTCTTGCCGCTTAGACTTGATTTATTTTCATTACTACTGAGTTGGCGTACTCACATTACTCCTTGCACCCCTGTGTGCAGATTCAGGTGCAGATACCCAGCATTAACTATCTATTCTGTGCGGAGCCGGAGTGCAGGATATAGAGGTAGTTGTTCAGTGTCTGCAGCATCTCTATTTTCCCTTCTTGTTGTATCTAGCTATTTATTCGAAGGTTTTGTATTATGATAGTATACCTTTTTGGCTTATCTCTCTTAGATGCTCATGACATGTTGGCTCCGGGTTTTAGGGTTGGTTGCACTGTTTATTGGCCTAATGTATTTAGTAAACTCTGTATATTTTACGAAATTCTTGAATTTGGTTGGGATTTTGAAAGAAAATGTAAATATGCGATTGTTGGCTAGCCTAATTCCACGATAGGCACCATCACTGCCGGTTTAGGATTTGGGGTCGTGACAGTTTGGTATGAGAGCCTAGGTTACATAGGACTCAACGATCATGAAAAGGTTTAGTAGAGTCTTGCGGATCGGTACGGAGAGGTTTGTACTAACCTTCGAAAGGCTGCAGAACTCTTAGGAAACATCTATCTTTCTTGAACTCTTTCGTGCTAATATATTGATTCTTGAAATCTTAACTTACGTTGATTCATTCTCTCACAAATGTTGAGGACACGCAATACCGATCAGGGTGACCAGACACCAGCTAGACCAGCGAGAGGTCGAGGTCGTGGTAGAGGTAGGGGCCAGCCCACGCAGAAGTCGGAACAGTACCTCAGGATCCCCCTATCGTTCAGGATCAGGTTCCCGCCGATGATGCTCTAGCGAAACAGGCTCAGGAACCGGCAGTGCCTATTGTTATTCCGGGTCTTCAGGGGACCCTGTCTCAGATATTGATAGTGTGCACCAGTTTGGCTCAGGCAATCGCTTCTTCTACTGCCACCACAGCTCAGGGCGCGGGAGGCAATCAGACTCCAGCTGCCCGGACACCTGAGAAGGTTGTACGGGGTATTCAGGCACTAGGAGCATCCCCAGCTCAGCCAGTTGCTCCGGTCCAGGATTATGTGGTCCCTGCTATGCCTGAAGACGAGCAGCGCAGGTTGGAGAAGTTCAACAGACTTCATCCTCCGAATTTCAACGGTACAGAGGGCGAGGATGCCCAGGGGTTTCTAGATAAGTGCTAGAGGATACTACGTACTGCGGGTATTTTGGAGACCAGTGTGGTCTCATTTGTTACATTTCAGTTAGCGGGTGTTGCCTTTACTTGGTGGAAGTCATTCGAGAGGTGTAGGCCGGTTGGTTCAGCAGCTCTCACCTAGCAGCAGTTCTCCACGATCATTTTGGAGATGTGTGTTCCTCAGTCCCATAGAGCAGCAGCGCAGGCAGTTTGAGCAGCTGCGCCGGGGAGAGTTATCAGTTACTCAGTACGAGATGAGGTTTTCCGAGTTTGCTAGGCATGCTTCTGAGATTGTCCATACTGATAGGGAGAGGGTGAGGAGGTTTGTAGATGCCTTAATTATCAGCTCCGACTATTTATGACTCGGGAGAGAGTATCAGGTGCTTCATTCAAGCAGGTTGTTGGCATAGCTCGATATACTGAGTCGGTTCTCCGCCAGGAGCAAGAGGAGAGGGAGGCCAAGAGGCCTCGTGGATCGGGCAGTTCTAGTGTTGCTCCCTTCAAGGGGCAGTTTCAGTAGGGTGGGGCCGTTCATTCAGGCCTCCTCAATCAGTCAGCCCAGCGTATACTGGTGCATCTTCGGGGCATGGTCCCCATGGTTCTCAGCCAGGCCATACTTCATTTGGTGCCCTCCCAGCTCAGAGTGCAGCTCGGGCACCCCCAGTTCAGAGTTCTCCTATGCATGAGTCTTCCAATGGCTGTTCTGGTGCCAGGGGTTTCTATCAGTCCCCGCCTCCAGCTCCAAGGAGTTGTTTTGAGATTGGAGAGTTTGGGCTCATGTGGAGGCAGTGTCTCCGTCGTCCCAATGGTTCTTCTCAGTAGAGGGGCAATCCCTCGACTTCAGCTCCAGCTACTTCACCACCCGCCCAGGCAGCCAGGGGTGGTAGTCAGTCAGCCAGAGGCCGCCCCAGAAGGGGAGGTCGAGCGGGGGAGGTCAGACCTGCATGTATGCATTTCTAGCCAGGCCAGATGTTGTGGATGATATGGTCGTAGGTATTGTCTAAGTCCGTTGCCGAGATGCCTTGGCTTTATTTGACCCTGGTTCTACATATTCCTATGTTTCTTCATATTTTGCCTGTTTTATGGATATGCCCCGTGAGTCTCTAGTCACCTATGTTCATGTGTCGACTCCGGTGGGCGATACTGTTGTTATGGATCGTGTGTATCAGTCGTGCATGATATCTATTGGGGTTCTGGAGACCCGAGTGGACTTATTGTTACTCAGCATGGTCGATTTTTATGTGATATTGGGCATGGATTGGTTATCTCCGTGTCATGTTATTCTTGATTGTGACGCTAAGACCGTGACCTTAGTTATGCCAGGATGTCCGAGTGTTGAGTGGAGAGGCTCTTCTGAGTATATGCCTAGCAGGGTGATTTCCTACCTGAAGGCTCAACGCATGGTTGAGAAAGTGTGTTTATCTTATCTGGCTTTTGTGAAAGATGTCATTGGTGAGACTCCCTCTATTAATTCGGTTTCTATGGTCTATGATTTTCTGGACGTGTTTCCTGCAGACCTGCCAGGCATGCCACCTGACAGGGACATTGATTTTGGTATTGACTTGGTGTCGGACACCCAACCTATTTCTATTCCACCTTATCGTATGGCACCAACAGAGCTAAAGGAATTGAAGAAGAAACTTCAGGAACTCCTAGATAAGGGGTTCGTTCGGCCTAGTGTGTCACCTTGGGGTGCACCGGTGTTGTTCGTGAAGAAGAAGGATGGATTCATACGTATGTGTATTGACTATCGGCAGCTGAACAGAGTCACGGTGAAGAACCGGTATCCCTTGCCTCGTATAAATGACTTGTTTGACCAGCTTCAGGGAGCTTGAGTGTTCTCCATGATTGACTTGCGTTCCTGTTATCATCAGTTAAAGATTCGAGGGCCAGACATTCCGAAGACTGCTTTCAGGACCAGATATGGTCGTTATGAGTTCCTGGTTATGTCATTTGGGCTGACCAATGCCCCAACGACGTTCATGCAATTGATGAACATCGTGTTTAAGCCTTACCTTGATTCTTTCGTCATTGTGTTCATTGATGACATCCTGGTTTATTCTCGTAATCAGGAAGAGGGGAAGAATTGAAATAAGGAGAAAGGTGCACGTTCGAAAAAAAAATAATAAGAGTCACTTGAAAAAGAAGAAAAGAAGAAAAAGAAGAAAAAAGAAATAAATAAACACTTGTGTTGTGTGGAAAAAAAAATATATGTGGTGACTCTTAATATAATTGTGCTTAAAGAAGTATGGGGAAATAAAATCGTTGTGAAGGTGGAATTTGGCTATATTGAGTTTGAGGTTGAATATGAAGGTATATATATTAAAGTGCTTAGGGAGGTGTAGTCACTCTTATATCCAAATGTATCCTACCCGTCCCGAAGCCTACATTACAACCAAATAAAAGTCCTAATTGATCCTAGAGTGAATGAGCTCGATTAGTAGAGTAGTACACTACGGGCAAGCCTATGGTACATCGTTTGTGGAATATGAATATT
>ML323146.1:0-63158 GCA_005239505.1 Nicotiana paniculata | reverse complement strand
TTAATGATAAAAATACACTTGTTATGTGCTTAATGGAGTTTATTTTATGTGTAGGTGAATTGGAGATGGAAACGGAGCTAAAGGGATGCAAAAACGTCGAAAATACGCAAAAGGAAACGCCCGGGCGATAGCCGGGCGTTTGCCCCCTAAAGCCTGGCACCCCCTGGCGTTAGGGGGAGTTTGCCCCATAAGGCCTGGTACCCCTTGGCTTTAGGGGGGCGTTAGGGCCCTAACGCCAGGCCTTCCCTAGCTTTAGGGGTGCGTCAGAGCCCAAACGCCCGGGTACCCCAGTTTCGCCCAAGTCCGAGTTTTGACGGGTTTAAGTGTTTCCCGGTTGAAATAGAAGTCTCCTACACGGTTAGGGTTCACCCTAAACCTATAAATAGACTCCCAAAACACAATTACAAGATGATTTTAGTGAATCAAAGTAGAGAAGGAGAAAATTCCATTGAAGTGCAAGAACATCGATTTCTACATCTAGTATTTCTTACTTTATATTTCAATTATGCAATTTCTTGTAGTTTTGTTTCTTCTAAACATGAGTAGCTAAGTTTTTAATCTAGGGTTTTGGTAGAACCCGTTGGGGATGAATTTCTTGTGATATTAATATATTTTGATTGATTATTCTCTATTTGTTCAACTACGTTCTTATTGTAGTTAATTGAATGGCCATCAATTAGCTGTGCCTATTTAGTATGTATCTACTTGAGAGAGAGTGCATATTTAGGTAATGGTTTGAACAACACCACTCCTAGAGTATAGACGAAAGTCATAACTGAGGGTTTAGAGGTTGGATTAGAGATAACGATACCTCGGGTGCAATTTAAAAGTGAACTGTAATGAAATCTAGCTAGAGTAACTTGAGAGAGTGCGTCTAGCAAATTATCATAATTACTTGAGAGAGATTTATGGTAGATTGAGAGTTCATGATTGATAGAGATGATTAATCAAGCTATAAGAAGTATCTGAGAAAGAATTCACCAGCGGGGGAAACCATAACCTTAGACCTTTATTATCATTGTTTACATTATATTGTTATTTAATTGTTAATTTATTATTTTGTTATTAGATTTAGTAAACATCACCAATTGATATTCAAAATTCTTGAGAAAAGTGATTAAGTAACAGTTTAGTATTTTATAGACTCAATTGATACGTTCAATTCTCTGTGGGATCGACTTTGGGTGTAATACCCCAGATTATATTTGTAGCGCCCGTTTAGTCTTTCTATAAGACATACTTGAGCGTGATCAAATACCATAAATGTCGGGAGAGGGCCCCACTATACTAATCAATACACATCCAAATCATACTGACCAAGTAAAAAACTTTGGAGCAAATGGAGCTCACCAACACCTTCGGCTGAGCTGCTAGCCTACTTGAAGGACTCTCGACCTGTCTATCGGGACCTACGGGCATGAAATGCAGCATCCCTAGGCAAAAAGGGCGTCAATACAAATGATGTACCGAGTATGTAAGGAATGAAAATCAATAAATAATAGACATGATAGAAGCATGGAGTAAAACACTCAACATGTAAGTCTGAATAACTCCGTGAATCATTAATATTTATAATGCCATGCATAAGCATATAAATTCCATACCATGCATAGGTATAAGCCTCCATAACATCATCAAGCCTCTGAGGGCATTCCATCATATCGTCTCAGCCATTGTGGGCAAAATCATCAATGTATACCATTTGATCAGGTGGTAGTTTGTATATAACGTCGTAACTTTTTCCCATATCCCATACACATATAACATATGCGTATATAACGCCATCTAGTCGTGGGTCAATGTACATGTATAAATTCATGAAATGCATAAGAAGTGCGTTAATAAGATTTCTCGGAATGTCATAAGTTCATTACACCTTTGATTAATATCATAAAATAGACTTTATCAGCTTACATATTTTCAGATACCCATGAACATATGATGGAATAATAGGACACGTGGGGAATCAAGAACATAGGCATCTCTAGTATTTCTAAGAACAGAGTCATTTATGAAAGTTATGCATTTGCTCATTTTGTTTGTATCGTTTGGATCATGCAAACAAGAAAGAAGAGATAGCCTTAACATACCTTAGCTGATTCTCTTGACAGTTCTTCTAGCACCCTTCAATTGCGACAAAACATGTAACGGTGAGATCGATTGATATTCTTGAGAAATATTGTACCGTGTTCTCTTAGAATCGCATCTCACGCTGATGTTACCTTATGGAATCTCGTATGAATTCTTTTGCTGAAGATTTTCCTCCATTACTTAGCACCATAACCTCTCATTTTAATGATGTATGGAGATATCTTATATTTACGGGTTAAAGAGCTTTTAAGTCTTGGTGGTGTAGGCTCCACATTATACGACTTGGCAACCAAAATCCCACCAATTTTTCCACCTTCTTATGTGAACTTAAGAGTCAAATTTACTAAGGTCATTGGCAAATATTCACCCCTTTCCTTAATCAACTTATTAAATCCCCACTAATCCAATAATTAACCAACTACCCACATAATTATCAATTATCTCAAATTACTTAAAATACCACTTACTTTTAACACACCGTATACACCTTACTATCATGGTCATGTGGTGTCGTGTATGGAACTAGTCCATAAATGTCAGGTATTATAGTTTGGACCATATTTATCCTAAATTGAAAAACTTCGACGAAACTCACTTTCTTCGATTCGCTTACCATCTCACCTTAACGAATTTACTTATCACTTGTTTGAAATAGCATAATACTGATAATCTAAAAATAATCTCATTCCCAAGCTTATGTCGACTAACTTATGACAAAACTTTAACATACGAAAATGCAGGATGTAACATCTCATTTCCGTTCTTTCATCAATTTACTTACGGCGTACTTTCAAGTATGAAAACATGGGGTGTAACATCATTCCTCCCTTTGAACATTCATCCTCGAATGTTGACTGATGCACTTATCATTCTCATAACCCATAGCTCTTGCGAATACTTTTAATACTCTCCTTTCCATTTAGGAAATTGTTTCTTGAATAAATCCAAAGGCCATGGCTCCCTCCCCCCCATTAGGCCTCTTTCTCACATCACAACTTGTGGTCGGGATCTTTCCAATCTTGTAACTGTTGTTACCTTCTATCATGCAACATGTACGACCCTGACCTTGTATGTGCGTTTATGCGACTCTTCTCTCCTCTTTCCTCAAACTTTTAGACAATCTTTGGGCCTCACTTAGTTAATATATATACAGAATTATAACAAGATGTCCCTCTGGGCGTCATTAGCTTTACAATATCTAAGTAGGCCATACTATACCATACTTCTTACTTTGTTTTATCATTACTGAGGTTTGCTACCAAAATGCTTATACCATATGTATAAATCTAAGTCATTTAATGCTTCCTCATTACTGTTCATCTTAAGAATGACGGCCTAATCTCATCTCATGCTTTGTAACTTTTATCCATGCTTTGTTGATTCACCTTAATGTAGATCTACAATTTACCACTGATAACTTGAAACCTCTTACGTAATCACTAGGGCTTACGTTGCATCGAGGAACATTTGAAGTGATTTTCCTAATCCACCTAAGGGCAATACCATACTTCTATAACCGTATTCCGTAGCATCCTAATGTGATTCACCTTACGTGGGTATTTTAATCATGTGTCGCCCGTGAAATCCATTTTTTTTTCTTCAAATCATTACTCGATCGAAGGCCCAACCGTCATCCTTTATCTATCACAATTACACATGTATTCTATTACCAGGGAAGCATTCCATCTTTTCTAAATGTTATTATATCAGACTGCTTTGAGTTCATTCAGGCTATACCGAGTTTTCTATAACTTTGAGATACCATTAGCTCTCTTGTTTTCATGGGCTTAATCCCGAGGACTTCTAGATTATCGTCATCTTCTCACTTGCCTTTCTTTATCCTTACTAATGTCTTCCTTAAGCCTTATCATTCTACCATACTTTAGCTTGCGACCTACACGTATCTATCTGTACTACTCACAACCTTCCTTCAATTTGCTTGCACCATAGATTTCCTTATGTCATTCTGGAACATCAAGAGAGACATCACATCGTCTCAAACTCTTATTTACTCTTTTATCTAGACCTCTCGATACCTAGAAACCATAGGCTGGAAGATATGCCACCAATGACGTCTCATTACTGGATACTGAATTCCAACGCTTCTAGCCCTTTATCTGAAGTATGAATTATTCACAATCTTTTGCACCTGAGTATCTCGTACGTTGTTCAGCTTTATCTTAATTACCTTAAAATCTCGCATCACATCTATTATATCTTTCATTACCTCCCTTCCATATAGGTAAAATTCACATCAACAACTTGAAGCTCTACTATAATACTTGCACCTCTGGTGCACACACAATCTGGTGGGAGCTTCATATGACTTCTTATGTGGATGGTACTCTTCTAACTAGCTTTCTCGTAGAGCCATTATAGCATATGGTTGTTGTACTATCTCTCTTGTACCTCTGATATTAAGAGCGATTCTGCAATGATCTCAATCACGATTTCTATAATTTTCTGGGTCCAATAATCAAACTCTTGATTTACTTGGTTGATGTAACTCTTTAGTTTCCTCTTCCCTCTGACCAGGCTTTATGTAAGTTTAAGATATCTTCCAATCTACGTCTCATGCTACTAGTTATTACTTTAGCCTTTCATGGACGCTATGGAATATCCATGATACAATCTTCTAACAATTTAATCCTTTATCTATGATCTGGACTCAATTCTTTCTTTTAACTTATACCAGATTCTTCTACAACTTTATGATTGTCAACATATATGATGCATGGATAATACTCCAAAATCTTAAGTGGAGCTAACTTTGGATCATTGATCGAATTATTCCTTAGTTCCTTCTTAGCTTTGTTTAAACGTAAGCTATTACTTGTTGTGGTCTTTCTTCCCCCTTTGTTGTGTGCATACTTAGCTTATCCTAGTTCCCATGCATGCCGGAATTTTATTTATATGGTCTCTAATATTACTTTTGGTTTCATTTCCCGCTCATTAGCCACGATAGGTGCACTTTCTTTTGCAGTGCATACAATTTTGTAGTAAGACTTTTTTTTACATGACCATTTTTCCTTCAAGTTACTATGTTTAGGTTGAGGCCTTATTCCTTTTTCCTCAGATAGTCTTTCATCGTAGTACTTATGAGAGGATCCTCTAACACTTATAAAGTTGCGAGCTTATCACATCGTATACTTGACGGAATTATTTTATGTCCTTCCTCGCCTATAATTATCCGTAGTTACTTACCTCCACGTTCTTGTGCTTGTAGGTTTCTTCTGAACTGATATTTTGATTGTCTTCCTAGTGACACTCTCTTTTATTTTCGTAACACTCATACTTTCACGACCCCAAATCTAAACTACTCATGATGGCGCCTATCGTGGAACTAGGCCAGCCAAATCCACACTTAAATCGTAAATAATCGTTCATTTATATTATTACTAAATTGATAACCCATGCAGGTTTCGTTTAATAATTTTAAAACAGATAATGCTACACTGAATATTAAATACAACCCCGAGATCCCGGTGTCACTGGTCATGAGCTTCAACAGAAAATATACAACTATGGAAAATAAACTCTATAATAGTAAGCAGGAGAGAGCAGGGCTGCGGACGCGTGCAGCTACCTCGCAAAATCTCCGAGAAGTCTCTAGAACAAATACACAGCTCACTCTGCCCTAACACCTGGATCTGCACCCAACGTACAGGGAGTAATGTGAGTACGCCAACTCAGTAGTAATGAAAATAAATCAAGTCTGAGCAGTAAGAAACACATAAAATCAAATCATCATTTCACAACAATCACAACCTTTCTTTCCAACAGTGTATACGTTAAATCATCACGCTTAAAAGCCGATTTCAGTAAAAATCATTAGTAAATATAATTGCCAATAGTTTCAACATAACTTTCAAGAAGTTTAGTGTAAAAATGATAAAAATCATAAAAATCCTCTCAGGAAAAACATATTTCATAAGTTCAGAGCGAAAGTGGAAAAATCAGAACTAGCCCCTCGGGAAAAAAAAATGTATCAGAAACTGCCCGTAGGGCGTAAAATCACTCAAAATCGGCCCCTCGGGCAACCTCACAATCACTTATACCTCTGAATCACTCGTCACTCGACACTCGACACTTGGCACTCGTACTCAGTAGGTACATGCGCTCACTGGGGGTGTGTACAGACTCCGGAGGGGCCCCTTCAGCCCAAGCGCTAATATCAAGCCACCTCGTGGCATATCATATCATCAAAATCAAGCCCTCGGCCTCACTCAATCAACAACTCTCAAAATCCACTCGGGCTATCAGTAAAACAGGGTACTCGACCCAAAAACGTCATTTTATATCTCAAAATAGTGTAAATAAGGATGAGTTTTGAAATCAGCTAAACATAATATGACTGAGTGTAAATCATAAGTCAACACAGTGAGGAATAACATTAAAATCCCCCAAGGGGTCTAAACAGGTTGGCACAAGGCCCCAAATATGACAATATCTGAAAACACAATTTAACATATGATTTAAAAGTAAATACGCAACTCATTAGTTGCCACGGGAAGGACCAAGTCCAAATCCCCAATCAGTACACGCCACACACTCGTCATCTAGCATGTGCGACACTCTGAAAATAGTGAGAAAATACGAAGTCCGGGGTTTCATACCCTCAGGACAAGATTTACAGTCATTACTTACCTCAAACTGGCCCGAATACTAATCCGCGATGCTCTTGCCTGTCGAATCGGCTCTCGATTGCTCCGAATCTAGTCAAAATCATATTAACATCGTCAATATACACCAAATGAACAAGGCCCGATAAAAAACTATCAATTTTAGGCACAATTCCCGAAATTGGCCAAGCCCGAGCCCCGGGCCCATGTCTCAAAATTCGATAAAAATCACAAAACCGGAATCCTCATCCCCTCACGAGTCTACCCATATCAAATTTACCAAAACCCGACCTCAATTTCCCATTCAAATCATCAAAAGAAATTCCCAAAATTTTCCTTCCATATTTCCCCAATTTCCACTTTAAATTTCTTAATTTACATGATAAAATCAAGGGTAAATCATGATATTAACTCAAAAGTGATTGAAGAAAACTTACCACAAGAAACCTACAGAAAATATGTTCCCAATCCTCCTTCTCCCGAGCTCTCTAATGGTGCTTTGAGTGATGGCCCTAAACCCTCGTTTTGAACTTAAAAACTTTCTGCCCAGCTCCTTTTTCTTCATCGTGAACGCGTTACTAAGACCGCGTTCGCATAGAACAATCCAACAGGCCCCTAATTTTACTCTACGCGAACGCACCAATAGACATGCGAACACACTGCTCAACCTCCCCAGGCCTTCACGAATGCATGGGCTCCTACGCGAACGCACAGGCCAATGGGCCTGGGGTCCTCCGATGCCTTCTACGCTATGCGAACGGGCTACTCACTCACATTCGCGATGACCACTCAACTCAACTCACTACGTTCGCACCTTCAGGCTCACGAACGCATAGAAGAAAAAAAATCCTCTTCTCCCCAATTCCCCTATGCAAACGCAAGACCCCCTCCGCGAACGCATAGGGTAAAACCTTCTGCATAAAAAACACACCAGAACAACTATGCTCCAAAGCCAAAATCACCCCGTTAACCACCCGAAACTTACCCAAGGCCCTCGGGACCCCAACCAAACATACTAACACATCCCATAACGTAATTCAAACTAAGTCGAGCCTTCGAAACACCAAAAACAACGCAAAAACACCAAAATCACATCAAATTCAAGCCCATCCAAAACACGTCCGATTGACTTGAAATTTTGCACACACATCCAAAACGACACTACAAACCTATTCAAACACCCGGAATTCCATTCCAACCCCGATAGCTAATTATCCACTGCTGACCGAAAATCGCCAAAAATCCCATTTCGCCAATTCAAGCCTAGTTCGACCACAGACCTCTGAATAACATTCCGAACACGCTCCTATGTCCAAAATCACCTAACGAAGCTATCTGAACCATAAAAACAAAATTCCGGGATCATTTACCTGTAAGTCAACTTTCGGTTGACTGTTCCAACTAAATAACCAACTTAAGAGACTAAGTGTCTCATTTCTCTCCATAATCACGCCGAACCCGAACCAATAAAACTAACACAACATGAAAGATTTGAACCACATATAATGAACCAGAAATGGGGAAAACGGGTATAAAACTATCAGAACGACCGATCGGGTCGTTACATTCTCCCCCACTTAAATATATGTTCGTCCTCGACCGTGCCCATAGTTGTTCTAAAAAACCATCAAAATTGCTGAATAACCTTAACACGCACATACCCGAGGGTGATCCCACGTCACCCTATCCCATATAGGTCTGATAGCACAACACCATTGAAATTTTGAAATCAAACCTGACCCATAAACCTTAGAATCAAATTTTCACTTCTGAAATAATTTACAAGATCAAAAATCCACAACTATAAACTGAATAAGTCTAAACACGCTGTATCAAGACATATCCGTAACCGAAGATGCAATCACATAATATACCGCATGTATCAAACACTCATGGCGATAACTCATAATCACAATAGTTGCTTAAAATAATCCAATACCGGTACATATCCTCTTATCAAGAAATGCCTCGCTCTAACACTTTCTATATTGCCGATGATGAACGAAACATGTAGAAACGAGCAATCGTTCATCCGATCAGTCAGACATGCAACTCCCCCTTCCCAAACAGGAATTATAGCATATTTCTAACCTACTCCCGATATTTATCCTTCCAACTATGCTGTAGACAATTCTGACAGTGTTCATTCTAGGTCCAATGACCTCTTCTCATCCAACACGACCACTGTGATGACATGACACATCGATACAATTCGAAGCCATAACCTGTGCAACTCATGCACTCAATAGAAACATCCCGATATAATCAAATTATATAAAGATTCACACGAGAGGACCATACCGCAATTAACAATTACCGTCACAACACCATGCTAAGAGCCTGACACTCATCGAAAAGTCAAAACACACGAATCTGACACCAAGGATCATACCCCCACATAACTCCGCTACAATGCGTGATCTAATCCACACGCTGGTCCACATGAAATACTTCGAGTTACCTTGCTCAAAATCAATAACCATGCACAATTCGACATCAAGTACTCAAAGTATGTTTCCATAATTACGGGGAAACCGGACGATAAAATGCCACACGAATCAGAAAGTGCATAACCAATACGTCTCAATCCTGCAATACCCAATTACTTACCTTACTCAAATCCCTCTACAAGCCCAATTAGAACCGCACCATACGTGCCTATAGCCAATGATCAAAACTCCTCGCAACACTGAAGGGTAACTCATACATTACTCCAGAACATGAATAAACTCAATGACGACCGAATAGTACATCC
The DNA here is from genome assembly GCA_005239505.1 of Nicotiana paniculata. Lineage (NCBI taxonomy): Eukaryota > Viridiplantae > Streptophyta > Magnoliopsida > Solanales > Solanaceae > Nicotiana > Nicotiana paniculata. The sequence goes on along the minus strand of ML323146.1, from coordinate 53,690 downwards.
CTCAATAACAGAAATTCGGAGTCAGCAATTCTGACCCGGTGCAGAACACACACTCGTACTGGCCTACCAATAACCCTAAATATACTCTGGTCACCCACACAGATAGATAACTTACCAAAAAGTTCAAAATGGCTGAATCATGGTACATACTAACATCGGACTAGCTATGTTCGCATCTTCACAGTTCGCACCACAAGATAACCTGTTTATGAGAACTCTCAGTCTCGAAGTCATGAAGCTCACCAATTACTATATCTGATCTCAACTCCACCGCTCGAATACATAACACATCCCTAATACTCAACCATTCCACGAGGGATACCCCTAAAATCCTTCTGTGTCACCAAGCAACCTTGAATATCAGCAGTCGATCAAACAAGAGAGCGTCGCTAAACCAATGAAGCACCCTTAACTCCACACATGCCCTTTGTAAAATGTATACCCTCATCACGCCACCCAATAGTTCCATCATCTACCTAGTCATCTGAAAATGCCAATGTTGCCTAAGAATTTTTGACCTTCTTTCCAGAACTAAACCGTGACCTCACACATGCAAATCTCACTCTACACGACATACCGCATACACCATGCCATCCTATAATAATCATGAGAACTTCATAATCCCTTCCGAGCCACAAGCAACTATGCACCCAACTAGTCAACAACTTCCCATTTGATCCCATTTAGAAGAAAAATCACTATACATCACCTGCACCTCACGCCAGTAGAAAATATGCGTCTCTAACCATGGTAGAAACCATCAGGAACTATCTGAATCCCATTGTACAACACCAAACCGTCAGGACTGAATCCTTCTAACTTAACCAAGTTATGCAGGTCAGCAAAACCCAAGAGCATTGCTAAGAAACACCTGTAAATCTCATTACCTCATGAACACCCAAAGAAGTAATCGTATCCCTTACCATGTCGATCCGACCTACTACCGAGTTGTCCTATTTATCCAAGTTCCTTCTGACTTACCTGCGAATCTAAAGCCATTACCTTCACCTTCCTGATACTCATATGTAGAATCCATGATAATGTAGAAATGCCACAACTCTTGACACCCTCCAACGTAAATCTCAGTTCTAGCCCAAGACACACCTTAAAGATTTCCAATTGCTATATTTAACCTTGATTCCGTCAGAACCATTCTCGAGAGTCATCTACTCTACTCAACCCTCAATTAGTCTAATCAAACGGACCAAACGACATGTGCTCCATTAGCACTCCAACACCCCAGGATGTAATCCACACATACTCGAAGTAACAAGCAAATTCCTACATTGCACATACTACACCATTTTACAATTACAACTCAATCATTCAATAAATAAAAAAAATCCAATTACCCATAGAGTACATTACAACCTATAGCCAAAATTTCCAGTACTCGAGTCATCCCCGATCTCAACCCCTGTAAGACACAACTGATTCACCAGTATACCTCGAACCAAACCTAACACATCACATAATCGTGCAACCAACTTATCTCTAGCAGACTCCCCCACTTGGCTCAAAGCCATAGATCAAAACAACCAGTAACTCATAATGACCATATGCTAACACCGCCACTATACCACAGGAGATTCAACTAAATCCTTCATAAGCTCATATATAACTCAAACCATTTAACATCCCAAATCATCTACAACCTCATATTCACCATTGCAATAGCCGTGCAAAATCCCACAAGTGATCTAAACTCAAATTGCAACATATATCAATTACTGGTAAAAGAGAACTTGCTACAAAACAACATAAGGATGACACAACCTGGGGACACCCCACGTGAAATATCCCTGCCTGCTTAGCCTCAAACTGAACTCTTTCTATACCCTTCAGAAACTCATAGCAATCACTTTATCCTTCTGCATCTAAACACAACCGACACCTACCCTCAAGGCATCACAATACGCGGTATAAGATCCTGAAGCTGATGGCAGAACTAACACTGGAGTTGTGGTCAAGTAAATCTTGAGCTTCTGGAAGCTCTCTCCACACTCGTCTGACCACCTGAATATCCTCACTGGACACCATGTGCCCCAAGAATGCTACTGAACTAAGCCGAAAATTAACACTTGGAGAACTTTGCATAGAGCTTCTCCTCCCTAAATCCTTATAATGCCTTTCTCAAATACTGAGTATGCTACCCCTAGCTACGCGTATACGCCAAGATGCCAGCAATGAATACAATAACAAAGAGTGTTAATACAGCTGGAATACCGTTGATCAAATACATGAACGCTACAAGAATTGGCCAGTCCAAAAGACATCACCAGGAACTCATAACACAACAGAACGATCCGCTTCACTCCATAAATAAACAACATTTAGAGGTCTCCCAATACACTCATAACTCGAATCCATATACCAACTCGAGAAAGAAATCAAACACGCAATAGTTCTTTCAACATTTCCAGCCAATCCTTTTGTCGCAATCAAACAATTTGAACACAACTCACCATCGAATCACACTCGCGACATAGTCATCCAGTCAATAAGTCCCATCAATAAGGACACCAACGGACATATAAGTCCCAAAATGCACAGCCCACACAATCAAAATCTTAGCACTCAAGCCACAGAATGAATCCAGCCTCAAGTCCTCCATACTGGCCCGTTACCAACATGCCAAAATCACATATCATCCATGGAAGTCACAAGTCGTCAATGCACAGCTGACTCTGCCCTAACACATGGATCTGCACACAAGGTGCAGGGAGTAATGTGAGTACCCCAACTCAGTAGTAATGAAAATAAATCAGGTCAGAGTAGTAAGAAACACATTAAATCAAATCATCATTTCACAATAAGCAGAGCCTTTCTTTCCATCAATGTATACGTTAAATCATCACGCTTAACATCCGATTTCAATAAAAACTCATTTAGAAATATACTTGCCAATAGTTTCAACATAACTTTCAAGAAGTTGAGAGTGAAAGTGGTAAAATCATAAGTAGCCCCTACGGCAAAAACATGTATCAGAAACTTCTCATCGGTCATACCTCACAGTCACTCATAATCAGCCCGTCGGTCAACTCACAATCACTCATGCATCCCAATCACTCGGCACTCGCACTTAGTAGGTACCTGCACTCATTGGGGATGTGTACAGACTCTGGATGGGCTCCTTTAGCTCAAGCGCTAATATCAATCCACCTCGTGGCATATCATATCCTCACAATTAGGCCCTCGGCCTCACTCAGTCAGCAACTCTCAAAAGCCCCTCGGGTGTATCAGTAAAACGGGGTACTCGACCCAAAAACATCATTTTATATCTCAAAATAGTGTAAATAAGGCTGAGTTTCGAAATCAGTTAAGCATAACATGACTGAGTGTAAATCATAAGTCAACATAGTGAGGAAATAGCAGTAAAAATCCCCCCACGGGGTCTACACAAGTCGGCGCAAGGCCCCAAACATGGCTTACAGCCCAAATATAGCATTAGTTTTAGAACACAATTATAACATTTGATTTACAGTAAAGTACGCAACTCAATAGTTTCCATGGAAATGACCAAGTCAAAATCCAAAAATCAGTGCACGCCACACACTCGTCATCCGACATGTGCGTCACTATAAAAATAGTGAGAAAATACGAAGTCCGGGGTTTCATACCCTCAGAACAAGATTTATAGTCATTACTTACCTCAAACCGGAAAAAACTCTAGCCCGCGATGCTCTTGCCTCTCGATTCAGCCTCCAAATGCTCTGAATCTATCCAAAATCAGTATATTATCATTAATATACGCTAAAGGAATGAATCCCATATGAAAATTATCAAATTAGACCATAACTCCCTAAATTGGTCAAATCCGTGCCTCGGGGCCACGTCTCGAAATCCGGAAAAACTCATAAAATTAGGAAACCCATTCACTCACGAGTCCAACCATACTTGTTTCATTCAAATCAGACTCCAATTCGATGTTCAAATCCCAAAAAATCATTTTACGAAGTTTCTACAATTTTTCCCCAAATTTCTACCTCAAAGTACTAATCAAATGATGAAATCATTGATATTTTAATGTATATAACCAAATCTGAGTTAGAACCAATTACCCCAATGAATTTCTTGAAAAACCCTCCAAAAATCGCCTCAAATCGAGCTCCCTAGGTCCAAATGTGAAATAATGCCCTAAATCCTGTTTATATAGTGCATTTTCTGATCTCCATAGCGCTGACAGTGGAAGTCCGGGCGCTGCAGCGGAACCAACCTCTGCGGATGCGAAAAATTAGCGGTGTCGCTCTTTTGGAGACTGCAGTGACAAGCTTCAGTATTTTGACCATAACTTTCTCTACAAATGAACAAATTATGATTTCTTTAGCTTTCCGGAATTTAGACACGAAGGTCTACAATTTTTAGTTTTTAATCATCTCAAAACTCCTTCTTGATCAAAAGATATAGGCTCCCGAAGTCAGACCAGCGAACCTGCGGAATCTTCCCTGGAGCATCGTAGCGTCTAAAATTCCGCCCTCAGCGCCCCAATTCCGCCCCCAGCGGAAATTCCTTCACCCTCGGCAGAAAAATTAAGACCAGAACCATGCCTGAATTCTGGTAAATCCCGGACTCGTTCAAGAAACACACCTGAGGCCCTCCAGACCTCAACCAAACATTCCAACACATCCCATAACCTCATTCCAACTTAGCCGAACCCTCGGAACACCCAAAATAACATCGAAACACCAAATCAACTTATTATTCAAGCCTAAGGATCTTCAAACTTTCGAAAATCACCAACGATGCCAAAACTAACCAAATCCCGTCTGAATGATCTGAAAATTGGCACACACATCCAAAATGGTACTACAAACTTGTTCCAACTTTCGTAATTCCATTCCGAATCAGATAGCTAATTTTTCCACTGCCGACCGGAAATCATCAAAAATCTGATTTCGCCAATTCAAGCCTAATTCTACTCTGGACCTCCGAACAACGTTCCGAACACACTCCTAAGTCCCAAATCACCAAACAAAGCTATCTGAACCATAAAATCTACATTCCAAAGTTGTTTACCAATAAGTCAACTCCCAGTTGACTTTTCCAACTAATAAGCCAATTTAAGAGACTAAGTGTCTCATTTCTCTCCACAACCACTTTGAACCCGAGCAAACTGACCCAGCAAAACATAATATAGTTGAGCCATATATAATGAAGCAAAAATGAGAGAAACAGGCTTAAACATACGTTCGTCCTCGAACGTGCCCAAAGTTGTTTCAAAAACCGTCAAAATTGCCGTGTAATCCTACGATGCACAAACCCGGGGCTGATCCCACGTCACCCTATCCCATATAGGTCTAATAGCACAACATAACTGAAATTTTACAATTCACCCTAGCCCATAACCATAGAACCAATTTTCCATTTCCGGAATGATTTACAAGATCAAAATTTCAAAACAATAAACTGAATAAGTCTGAACACGCTAAATCAAGCCATATATGCAACCCCCGATGCAATCACATGATATACCGCATGACTCAAACACTCATATCGAAAACTCCTAATAACAATAGCTACTCAAACAATCCAATACTAGTACACAACCTCTTATCAAGAAATGCCTCGCTCTAACACTTTCATATACCGCCGATGATGAAAGAAACACGTAGAAACTAGCAACCATTCGTCCGATCAGTCAGATGTGAAGCTCCCCCTTCCCAAACAAGAATTATAGTAGATTTCTAAGCCAACTCCCGATACTTATCCTTCCAACTATGCAGTAGTCAATTCTGACAGTATTCATTCTAGGTCCAATGACCTCTGCCCATCCGACACGACCACTCTGATGACATGACACATCAATAATATTCAAAGCCATAACCTATGCAACTCGTGCACTCAATATCAACATCCCAATGTAATCAAATTATATAAAAGATTCACACGAGAGAACCATCCTGCCATTAACAATTATCGCCACAACACCATGCTAAGAGTCTGACACTCATCGAAAATCAAAACCCACGAATCTGACACCAAGGATCATACCTTCACATAACTCTGCTACAATGCGTGATACCAACCAAACGCTGGGTCATATGAAATACTTCCATCCACCTGGCTAAAAACCAATAACCATGCAGAATTCGCCATCAAGTACTCAAAGTTCGTTGCCATAACCATGGGGAAACCAGACGATACCATGCCACACGAATCAGAAAGTACATAACCAATACGTCTCAATCCCGCAATACCCAATTACTTACCTTACTCAACTCTAGTTGTAAATCCCAATTAGAATCGCACCATATGTGCCTATGACCAATGATCACAACTCCTCGCAACACCGAAGGGAAACTCATACATCACTCTAGAACACTAATAAACTCAATGACAATCGAATGGTACATCCCTCAACTATAGAAATTCAGAGTCAGCAATTCTGACGAAGTGTAGAACACACACTCATACTGGCCTACCAATAACCCTAAATCAACTCTGGTCACTCACAACAGATAGATAACTCACCTAGAAGGTCACAATGACTGAACCATGGTACATACTAACATCTGACTAGCTATGCTCGCATCCTCACAGTTCACTACCACAAAATAACATGTTTATGAGAACTCTCAGTCTCGAAGTCATGAAGCGCACCAATTACTATATCTGAACTCAACTCCACCGCTCGAATACATAACACATCCCTAATACTTGATAATTCCATGAGGGATACCCCTAAAATCCTTTTGTGGTACCAAGCAACCTTGAATATCAGCAATCAACTAACAAGAGAGCGTCGCAATACCAATGAAGCACCCTTAACTCCACACATAGCCCTTTCTGAAATGTATACCCTCATCAAGCCACCCAACAGTCATATCATCTACCTAGTCATCTGAAACTGCCAATGCTGCCTAAGAATTGTTTTTTGACCTTCCTTCCAAACCTGAACCGTGACCTCACATATGCAAATCTCAAGTCTACACAACATACCGCATACGCCATACCATCCTATGATAAATATGAGAACTTCATGATCCCTTCCGAGCCACAAGAAACTACGTACTCTATTAGCCAATAACTTTGCATTTGATTTTTTTATCTAGGCAAATTCACAATATGCAACATGATCCACACACCAGCAGGAAATATACATATCAAAACATGGTGGAAACCATCAAGAACTTTCCAAAATCTATTTGTACTTAACCAACCAGTCAAGACTAAATCCCTCAATCTCAACAAGCTACGCAGGTCTTACCACATGAGACCCAAGCATAAAATCGTATCGACTAAGGCTCGTAAGCCGCTGAATACTCTCTCAAATATCCCCAAATGTGCCACATTCAAAATACTTAGCCTGAAGAGACTTCCTGTGAATCTAAAGCCATTACCTTCACTTTCTTGATACTGATATGTGGAATCCATGATAATGTAGAAATGTCACAAGTCTTGATACCCTCCACGTAAATCTCAGTTCTATCTTGATACACACCTTGAGAAATCCTCAATTGCTTCATATAACCTTGAATCCATCGGAACCATTCTCGAGAGTCATCCACTCTACGCAAATCTCAATTACACTGCTTACACTAAACCTTTTTCAATTACAACTCCATCATTTAATAAAACCCATCTACCCATAGTGTATATTACAACCTGTATCGAAGAATTTCTATTACTCGATTCATTCCCAGACTCCACCGCTACAGGTCATATCTGGTTCACCAATATACCTCGAACTGAAACCAATACAACACATAATCGTGCAATCAACTTATCATTGATAGACTCCCCCACTTGGCTCAAATCCAAAGATCAAGAAAAATAATAACTCACAATGGCCATACACTATCACTACCATAATACCGCAGTGATATTCAACTAAATCCTTGATAAGCTCATATAACACAAATCATCTAATATCTCGAATCATCTACAAATATCGCATTTACCATTGTAATGGTCATGCCAACTTCCACCAGTGATCTAAACTCAAATGGCAGCATATATCACTTACTGGTAAAAAAGAACTTGATATAAAACAACATAAGGATCACATAATCTCATGACACTTCGCAGGAGATAACCCCGCCTGCTTAGCCTCAAGCTGATATCTCTCTATAACCTTCCAAAAATCATAGCTATTATGCAATCACTTTATCCTCCTACATTAAAACAACTAATGCCTACCCTCGAGGCATCACAATACGCAGTATAAGATCTGGAAGCTAATGGAAGAACTAACACTGGAACTATGGTCAAAGCAATCTTGAGCTTCTAAAAGATCTCGCCACACTCGTCTGACCATCTGGGTACCCTCACTGGACACCACGTGTCCCAAGAATGTTACTGAACTTAGCCAAACTCACACTTGGAGAACTTTGCATAAAGCTTCTCCTCTATCAATCTCTATAATACCCTCCTCAATTGCTAAGTATGCTCCTCCTGGCTACGCGAGTACGCCAGGATACCATCAATGAATACAATAACGAATGAGTATAGATACAGCTGGAATACATTGTTTATCAAATACATGAACGTTGTTGGGGCATTGGTCAGCCCAAAAGACATCACCAGGAACTCGTAACACAACAGGAAGATTCCACTTCCCTCCACAACTAAACTACATGAGAGGCCCTCCAATACACTCACAACTCGAGGCCATATGCCAACTCAAGACAGAAGTCAAACACTCAATAGTTCTTACTACCTATCCAACCAATACTTTTTGTCATAATCAAACAATATGAACACATCTCACAATGGAATCGCACTCACCACATAGTCATCCAACCACAAAATCCCAGCAATCAGGACACAAACGAACATATAAGTCTCAAATGCATGTACTCACACAATCGAAATCTTAGCACTCAAGCCACAAAATAAACTCGACCTCATGTCCTCAAGACTGGCCTATTATCAACATGCTAAAATCACATCTTGCACCTCATCATGGAAATCACAAGCCATCGATGCACAACTGATACCCAACGCTCACATGGGCATTCGAATACATGAAAGGGATGCTGCTGAATAAATTGATTCGCACGACAAGAATTCAAGAATGTGAGGTTTTTCCTAAGGGTTCTGTAGCCTCTCGAAGATAAGTACAGACGTCTTCGTACCGATCCGCAAGACTCTACTAAACATGCTCCTGAACGGTGAGTCCTATGTAACCTAGCGCTTTGATACCAACTAGTCACGGCCCCAAATCTAAACCAATCATGATGGAGCCTATTTTGGAACTAGGCCAGCCAAAACCAAACTCAAATCGTAATAATCTTCCATTTGGATCATTACTAAACTGATAACCCATAAAGGTTTCTTTTAAGCATTTTTAAAATAGATAAAGCTACACCAAATATTAAATACAACCCCCGAGATCCCGGAGTCATTGGTCATGAGCATCAGAAAATACACAATTCAAAGAAAATAAACTATATAATAATAAACAGGAGAGAGCAGGACTGTGGACGCGTGCAGCTACCTCGCAAAATCTCCGAGACGAGCTCTGGAACAGATACACAGCTCACTCTGCCCTAACACCTAGATCTGCACACAAGGTGTAGGGAGTAATGTGAGTACGCCAACTCAGTAGTAATGAAAATAAAGCAGGTCAGAGCAGTAAGAAACACATAAAATCAAATCATCATTTCACAATAAGCAGAGCCTTTCTTTCCAACAATGTATACGTTAAATCATCACGCTTAAAAGCCAATTTTGGTAAAAATCATTTCGAAATATACTTGCCAATAGTTTTAACATAACTTTCAAGAAGTTGAGAGTGAAAATGGTAAAATCATAAGTAGCCCCTCGGGCAAAAATATGTATCAGAAACTGCCCCTCGGGCATACCTCACAGTAACTCATAATCAGCCCCTTGGGCATACCTCACAGTCCCTCACAATCAGCCCCTCGGGCAACCTCACAGTCACTCATACCTCCCAATCACTCGGCACTCGCACTCAGTAGGTACCTGCGGTCACTGAGGGTGTGTACAAACTTCGGAGTGGCTCCTTCATCCCATGCGCTAATGTCAAGCCACCTCGTGGCATATCATATCATCACAATCAGGCCCTCGGCCTCACTCGGTCAGCAACTCTCAAAAGCCCCTCGAGCGTATCAGTAAAATGGGGTACTCGACCCAAAAACATATTTTATATCTCAAAATAGTGTAAATAAGGCTGAGTATCGAAATCAGTTAAGCATAACATGACTGAGTGTAAATCATAAGTCAACACAGTGAAGAAATAGCATAAAAAGCCCCCAAGGGGTCTAAACAAGTCGGCGTAAGGCCCCAAACATGGCTTACATCCCAAATATAGCAATAGTTTTGCAACACAATTTAACATATGATTTAGAGTAAAATACGCAACTCAATAGTTGTTGTGGAAAAGACCAAGTCCAAATACAAAAATCAGTGCACGCCAGACACTCGTCATCCGACATGTGCGCCACTCTAAAAATAGTGAGAAAATATGATGTTCGGGGTTTCATACCCTCAGGACAAGATTTATAGTCATTACTTACCTCAAACTGGACAAAACTCTAGCATGCGATGCTCTTGCCCCTCGATTCAGCCTCCAAATTCTTTGAATCTATCCAAAATCAGTATATTATCATCAATATACGCTAAAGGATGAATCCCATATGAAAATTATCAAATTAGACCACAAATCCAGAAATTGGTCAAACCCGACCCCTGGGCCCACGTCTCAAAATTCAGAAAAATTCATAAAATTAGGAAACCCATTAACTCACGAGTCCAACTATACTAGTTTCATTCAAATCCAACTCCAATTCGATGTTCAAATCCCAAAAATTCATTTTATGAAGTTTCTACAATTTTGTCCCCAAATTTCTACCTCAAAGTAATAAACAAATGATGAAATCATTGATATATTAATGTATATAACCAAATCCGAGTTAGAATCACTAACCCCGATGAATTTCTTGAAAAACCCTCGAAAAATCGCCTCAAATCGAGCTCCCTAGGTCCAAAATGTGAAATAATGCCCTAAATCCCGTTTATATAGTGCATTTTCTGATCTCCATAGCTCTGACAACGGAATTCCGGGTGCTGCAGCGGAACCAACCTCCGCGGACGCGAAAAATTGGCGTTTCCGCTTCTGGAGATTGCAGTGATAGGCTTCAGTATTTTGGCTATAATTTTCTCTACAGATGACCAATTATAAATTATTTAGCTTTACGGAAATTAGACACAAAGGGCTACAACTTTAATTTTTGAATCATCTCAAAATTCCTTCTTGATCAAAAGATATAGACTCCCGAAGTCAGACCAGCAAACCTGCGGATTCTTCCCTGGACCGTTGTAATGTCCAAAATTCCGCCCTATGCGCCCCAATTCAACCCCCAACTGAAATTCCTTTACCCTCAGAAGAAAATTTAAGCCCAGAACCATGCCTGAGTTCCGGTAATGCCCGGAGTAACGCAAAACTCACACGAAACACACCCGAGGCCCTCGGGACCTCAACCAAACATGACAATACATCCCATAACCTCATTCAAACTTAGTCGAACCCTGGGAACATCCAAAATAACATCAAAACACCAAATCAACTCATGATTCAATCCTAAGGATCTTCAAACTTCCAAAAATCACCAACGATGTCGAAACTAACCAAACCTCGTCCGAATGATCTGAAAATTTGCACACACATCCAAAATGGCACTACGAACTTTTTCTAACTTTTAGAATTCCATTCTGACACTCATAGCTAATTTTTCCACTGCCGAACGGAAATCATCAAAAATCCAATTTCGCCAATTCAAGCCTAATTCTACTCCGGACCTCCGACCAACATTACGAACACACTCCTAAGTGCAAAATCACCTAATGAAGCTATCCGAATAATAAAATCTACATTCCTTGGTCATTTACCAATAAGTCAACTCACAGTTGACATTTCCAACTATTAAGCCAATTTAAGAGACTAAGTGTCTCATTTCTCTCCACAACCACTCCGAACCCGAGCCAACCAACCCAACACAACATAATATAGTTGAGCCATATATTAATGAAGCATGAATGGGGGAAACAAGGCTAAAACTCTCGGAACAACCGATTGGGTCGTTACAAATGAAGTGCGCGAACGTGGTCAGCTGATCCACAATAACCCTTGTAGCATCAAACCTCCTCGAAGTCCGTGGAAGCCCAACTACAAAGTCAATAGTGATTCGCTCCCACTCACTCCAGAATATCTAACCTCTGATGCAATCCACCCGGTCTCTGGTGCTCATACATAACCTTGTGACAGTTGAGACACCGAGCCACCAGCTCTACAATATCCCTTTTCATCCGCCTCCACCAATATTGTTGTCTCAGATTCTGATACATATTCGCAGCACCCGGATGGATGGAAAACTGTGAACTATGGGCCTCTGCAAGAATCAACTCTCGGAGCCCATCCACATTGGGCACGCAAATCCGGCCCTACATCCTCATGATCACATCATCACCAATAACCACATCCCTGGCATCACCTCGATGGACTCTGTCCTGAAGAACGAGCAAGTGTGGATCATCATACTGGCGTGCTCTAATTTGATCATAAAGAGAAGACCTGGAGGCTACACAAGCCAATACTCGTGAGGGCTCTGATAGATCAAATTTCACAAACTGACCCGCTAAAGCGTGAACATCAAGTGCTAAATTTCGCTCTGCTGCTGGTAGGTAGTCTAGACTCCCCAAACTTTCTGCTCTACTATTCAGGGCGTCGGCCACTACATTGTCCTTCCCAGTATGAAATAGAATAGTTAGGTCATAATCCTTGAGGAGCTCCAACCACCTCCTCTGACTTAAATTTAGATCCTTCTGCTTAAGCAGATGCCGTAAACTACGGTGATCAGTGAAAATCTCACAATGTACTCCATACAAATAATGGCGCCATCTTCAAGGCGTGGACACTAGATAATTCTTCTTGTGAACCTTCAACTGTCTGGACGCGTAGGAATTCACCCTATCGTCCTGCATCAAAACCTCTCCAAGGCCAACTCTCGAGGCATCACAGTAAACTGTATAAGAACTTGAACCTGTAGGCAAAACCTACACCGGAGCTATAGTCAAAGCTGACTTGAGCTTTTGAAAGCTCTCCTCACACTCCTCAGTACACCTGATCTGAGCACCCTCCTGGGTGAGTCTGTTCATATGTGCTGCAATAGATGAGAATCCCTCTACAAAACGGCGATAGTACCCTGCCAGACCAAGGAAACTACGAATCTTGGTAGCTGATGACGGTCTAGGCCAGCTCTACACCGCCTCTATCTTCCTTGGATCAACTTGAATACCCTCACTGGACACCATGTGCCCAAAGAAAGCTATTGAATCAAGCCAGAACTTACACTTCAAAAATTGTGCATACAACCTCTTCTCCCTTAGAGTATGAAGCACAATCCTCAAATATTGCTCATGATCCCCCCGAGATCGGGAATATACCAAAATATCGTCAATAAACACGATGACGAAGGAGTCAAGATAAGGCCGGAACACACTGTGCATCAAGTGCATAAAGGCCACTGAGGCATTGGTCTGCCCGAATGACATAACCAGAAACTCATAATGACCATATCTAGTCCTAAATGTAGTCTTCGGGATGTCGGGCTCCCAAATCTTAAACTGATGATAACCGGAATGCAAGTTAATCTTGGGAAATACTCTAGGACCCTGCAACTGATCGAACAAGTCATCTATACGAGGCAAGGGATACCCGTTCTTCATTGTAACCTTATTCAGATATCGACGATCAATACACATATGCATAGAACCATCCTTCTTCTTCACAAACAACACCGATGCACCCCAAGGTGACACAGTAGGCCAAATGAACCCCTTATCTAGGAGTTCCTGAAGCTGCTCCTTTAATTCCTTCAACTCCGCTGGTGCCATACGATAAGGTGGAATGGAGATAGGCTGAGCGCCTGACACTAGGTCAATACCAAAATCAATGTCCCTGTCAGGTGGCATGCCTGGCAGGTCTGCAAGAAACATGTCTGAAAAATCACGGACCACAGGAAACGAATCAATAGCGGGAGTCTCACCACTGCCATCCCTCACAAAATCCAAATACGATAAACACCCCTTATAGACCATACGCTGGCCCTTAAGGTAGGAAATCACCCTACTACGCACATACTCAATAGAACCTCTCCACTCAACCCTCAGAAATCCTGGCATAGCCAAGGTCATGGTCTTAGCGCGACAATCAAGAACAACATGACACGGAGATAGCCAATACATGCCCAATATCACATCAAAATCAACCATGCTGAGTAACAATAGGTCCACTCGGTTCTCTAGACCCCCAATAGATATCACAAAGGACCGATGCACATGGTCCACAACAATAGTATCGCCCACCGGAGTCGACACATGAACTGATGCAACTAGAGACTCACGAGGCATATCCAGAAAATGGAAAAAATATGATAAAGCATAGGAATACGTAGAACCAGGGTCAAATAAGGCCAAAGTATCTCGGCGACAGACTGAGACAATACATGTGATCACTGCATCGGAGGCCATAGCATCTGGTCTGGATGTAGATACAAGACTGGCCTCCACCTGCACGACCTCCCCCTCTAGGGAGGCCTCTTAATGACTACCTACCACCCCTAGCTACCTGGGTAGGTGGCGAAGTAACTGGAGCTGAAGTCTTAGGCTGGCTCCTCATCTGAGATGGACCTCCAAGAAGATGAGGGCACTGCCTCCTCATATGTTCCAAACTCTCTGCACTCATAATAACTCCCTGGAGTGGGAGGCGAGGATTGAAAGGAACCCCTGGCACCAGAATGACCACTAGAAGAACCATGCATGGAGAAACCCTGAACTGATGGTGCTTGAGCTGCACCCTGGTCTGGAAGGGCACTGAATGTAGAATGGCCCGGCTGAGAACTACAAGGACTATGCCGCGAAGATGCACCACTATAGGCTGGGCGGACTGGATGAGGAGGCCTGAATGAACGGCCTCTACCATACTGAAACTGTCCTCTGGAAGGAGCACCACTAGAACTACTAGATCCACGAGGCCTCTTGGCCTCCCTTTTTACCCGCTCCTGGCGGCGAACTGACTCAATATCTCGAGAAATATCAATAACCTTCTCGAAGATAGCACCTGATACCCTCTCTCTAGTCATCAAAAGGCGGAGGTGAAAAGTGAGGCCATCCACGAACCTCCTAATCATCTCCCTATTAGTAGGGACCAACTCGGTGGCATGACGAGCCAACTCTGAAAATCACATCTCATATTGCGTCACTAATAGTTCCCCCTGACGCAGTTGCTCAAACTGATTGCGCTGCTCTTCCCTATGATACTGGGGAACATACTTCTCCAAGAAGATAATGGAGACCTTCTTCCAGGTGAGGGGTGTTGCACCAACAGGCCTACGCCTCTCGAAAGACTCCAACCAAGTAAAAGCAGCCCAGACCCCACTAATCTGCAGAATCCCAGTAGTACGAAGCATCCTCTGACACTTATCCAGAAAACCTTGGTCATCCTCGCCCTCAGCACCACTGAATATCAGAGGCTGAACTCTACCAAATCTCTCCAGCATGCGTTGCTCATCATCTGTCATAGTTGGAACCACGAAGTCCTGAACTGGGGCAACCGGCTGGGCTGGAACTACCCCCGGTGTCTGAAGACCCTGAGTAACCTACTCAGGTATCCAAGAAGCTGGAGTCTGAGTGCCTCCCCCGGCCTGAGACGTAGCAGCAGTAGAAGATACAGAAACTGCTTGGGCAAGGCTAGTACATACTGTCAAGATCTGAGCCAGGGTCTCCTAAAGACCCGGAATAACAATGGGCACTGCCAGTGCCTGAGCCTGTCCCGCTGGAATATCCGTGGTGGGAACTTGATCTTGAATGGTATGTGGATCCACTGGTACTGGCCCGGCTGCTGCACGGGCTTGTACCCTATCTCTACCACGGCCTCGATCGCGGCCTCGACCTCTCGCTGGTCAAGCTGGTGTATGGTCACCCTGATCAGTAGCACGTGTCCTCACTATCAGTGAGAGAAGGAAATAACATTTCAAGAATAAATAAAATGGCACGACAAAATTCAAAAAGATGAGATTTTTCCTAAGGGTTCTGTAGCCTCGCGAAGATAAGTACAGATGTCTCCGTACCGATCCGCAAGACTCTACTAAACCTGCTCATGATTGTTGTGTCCTATGTAACCTAGGGCTGTGATACCAACTGTCATGACCCCAAAACAATATAGGCCATGATGGCGCCTATCATGAAACTAGGTCAGCCAACTACTGAGAGTAACACACAAAACCGTCTGTTTAATATCACAAGCCAAAATAATTCATTTAAGGTTCATGTTTTAATGATATAATCAACAGCAGTAATACCATAAAAAATCAAAACTAACCACAACCTAGCACCCGGATACAACTGTCATGAGCATCGAAAGAGATAAATACAATATATGATAACAAGCCCCTACTAGTACAATCCGGAGAATACTAGAAATCTACGAACTAAGAAAGAAAAGAAGTCCAGATGGGGACGCCGAACAACTACCTCTACCCTCGAGCAAAGGAGAGATCAGCTAACGCTCAGATCTGGTACCTGGATCTGCACAGAAAGGTGCAGGGAGTAACGTGAGTATGCCAACTCAGTAAGTAACCAAAGTAACTAAAGACTTGAGTGCAGTGACGACAATCTAAAAGTGATAGTTTTGTAAAACATGTGCCAATGCAAACAAATAGAGTAATCAAAAGATTACATTTACCAAATACTTTACAAACTCCAGTTCCCCTTATAAAGTTACATAAAACATTAACTCATCATATGTTAAAGAGACTGAGTGTAAAATGAGTGAAAAACAATGATGTCACAATTTATAGCCTCTCAGGCACAATATCACTCATATGTAAAGTCCCTCAGTCACTCGTGACTCCTCTATCAGTACTCAATGCTCACACTCAGCACTCTCACCCAACAGGTACCATGTATCCACACAAACTTCTGCGTGCATCCCGATCCACATAACATATGTTGCGGTGTGCAGCCCGATCCAAATAATATATATATATATATATTATATGTATATATTATTTATATATATATTGCGGCGTGTAGCCCGATACATATAATATATATATATATATATATGTTGCGGCGTGCAGCCCGATCCATATAAGATATATATATATATGTTGCGGCGTGCAGCCCGATCCATATAATATATATATATATATATATATATGTTGCGGCGTGCAGCCCGATCCATAACTATCCTCACAAACTCGGCTCTCGGCCTCACTAAGTAATCCTCTCAAGCCACTGGGGCAACTCATCTCAACATCACGTGACTCAACCCCAAATACCTCACAGTATTCTAAAACATTGAGATAACAGTGGAATAATAACAAGTAATAAACATGACTGAGTTCACAAATTTTCTTTCAAAAATAGTGTGAGAATAGTGTAAAAATACCCCTGAGGGTCTAAACAGATCGGCACAAGGCCCCAAACGTGGCATACTGCCCATAATATAATATAACCTCAAAAATACAGGACATCTTATGATTTCAAATCAAATACGCAGCATAATAGTCACCACGGGACGGAAAAAGTCACAATACCTACTGGTGCATGCCCACACGCTCGTCACCTAGCATGTGCGTCACCTCATTTACCAAAACAAAGTGAAATACCGGGGTTTCATACCCTTAGGTCTAGAGTTACAATTGTTACTTACCTCAAACCGGCCCGAAAATTACTCCACGATGCTCTTTCCCCTCGAATCGGCTCCCAAATGCTCCGAGTCTATCAAAATCAGATTAATAACATCAAAATATTTTAGAAAGATGAAACCCATTCGAGAATTATCACAATTGGGAACAAATCACGAAATTGGCAAAACCCGACCCCCCGGGCCCACGTCTCAGAATTCTATAAAAATTGCATCACAAGAATACTCATCCTTTCCCGAGTATATACATATAAAATGCATCGAAATCTGCGTACAATTGACCCCTCAATTCCTCAATTTTAAGTCTCAATTTCCGAATCCCTAAACCCCCAATGTATGCCATTAAATTCCACTAATTCCAAGCTTAATCCGTCAAATATCAACATAGAATCGAGTTTTAGGTTTAAGAAACTTACCTCTTTGGAAATCCTTTGAAATCCCTCTTCAATATGCTCCCAAAAGCCTCAGCCCGTATGAAAATATGATGAAATAAGCCAAAAACTCGCAAAGGCATCTATTTATACTTCCAATTCATAATGAAATAAGGAAATGAATTAAGGTTTGAAACCATTGGTATCGGGACCATATTTTGGTTACGGAGCTCGATACAGGTTTGCTATGATGTTTACATCCTATCTGTGAGATTTGGTAAGAATCGAAGTTGATTTGACGTTATTCGGATGTCCGGTTAAGAAATGGTGAAACTTAAGTCTTCTTGAGAAAAATGATGAGTTTTGAGGTTTAATTCATAGTTTTACATGTTATTTTCACGATTTACTCGAACGAGCAAGTCCGTATGATTTTTTTAGACTTGCGTGCATGTTTTGTTTAGAGCCCTGAGGGCTCGGGTGAGTTTCTGATAGGCCACATGATGTTTTACACTTAAGAAAGTTGTTGGTTTTCTATTTTCTGGTACCTAGATATTTAATTCTTCGCGTTCGTGCTGCCCCTATCGCGAACACATAGAGTAATTTAGGTGGGGGTCGCCCTTGTTCTATGTGAATGCACCCTCCCCTTTTGCGAACGCATTATGTAACTGGGCCTAGGGGAAAAGCCTGGGTTTCTTCTACGCGGACGCAGACGCGGTCGCTTGGCCGCGAACGCGAAGGTCCCAGTTGGCAAAGCATCGCGAATGCATCCCCACCAATGCAAACACATACCACTTGGGCCTGACACTATGCGAACATGGTAGGCCCATCGCGAATGCGATGAAGGCCTGCCCAGTCATAAATAAGTGTAAAAACGGACAGAACTCTTTTTCTTCCTATTTTTTGAACTACCAAGACTTGAAGACGCTTTTATTCACCAAAGTTCATCCCCAAAGTGTTGGTAATCAATTCTAAACTCTACTATTTCAATTACCCAATGTTTTTCATCACTTTTCAATCCAAAATCAAGAATTTTCATGGTAAAAATTGAGGGTTCGGGTAGAAATAGAGAATTTTGTAAAAATGGAATTTGACCTCGAATTGAGGTCGGATTTCAAAACTAATTGAATATTCGGGATCGGGGGTGAATGGGTTAACGGAATTTTTTCCAAACCCCGAGTTTGGACCAAGCGGGCCCAGGGTCGAGTTTTAACTTTTTTGAAAAAAATTTAGGAAACAATGATTTTTCAGTAAAGTTAGTTCCTTTAGCATAAATTAATGATATTAAACTAATTATGATTAGATTCTAGCGGGTTAGAGTCAAATTCAAAAGGAAAAGCGGTAATTGAGCAGTGAGTGGCATGCAAAATTAAGGTATGTTCTTGGTTTAATTTTGACTTGAGGGAATAGAAATCCCCACTTAAATGCTATGAGAATTTGCATGTGTGTGGTGTATAGGTGAAGTGACGAGTATCTATGCACCACCAAAATTATTGTTAAACATGGTCCCTTCCCCGTTTCCAATTATTTGCTTCCGGACTTAATTGTTTCAGGATCATTGATGTTTATATGCCTATTTGGATTCGTTAACTTATTGTTAAGTGTTGGTTGGATTATTTTGAAAGTGTTGGTTGTTCTCTTGGTTTTTTTATGTTACATAAGGATTGAGTCGGATGTCAGTGTTACGATATGTATATAATTTCCGGTTGGTTTTGTTGTGAGATGATAATTGATGAAGTTTATGAGTTTTACAGCTTCTATTTACAATTGTTGATAAATAAATATTGTGAAAGGCTTGGCCTAAATTGTGAACTTTTTTCATAAATAAACTGATATGATATGTCTGGTGGCAGCGGGTTGCACGCCGCAACAAGGAGTAATAAGTGTGGACAGGTGGGATAGGGTTGCACGCCGCAACAGGAGAAATAAGGGTGATATATATATATATATATATATATATATATATATATATATATATAGGGAGGAGCGATAAGGGTGGACATGTGGGATCGGGTTGCACGCCGTAACAAGGAGCAATAAGGGAGAATATTCATGTTTTATTGTTTATAAAATAAAGGCTGGAACACTCATTTTTTCATTGTCATTATTTCATATTTTGCTCTTACTGTTATTTAAAGTGAAACTTGTTCTGTTTACAATTATTGAGACATAAATATTTTGAAAGGCTTTGATTTAAATTTTGAAAATCCTTTTTCTAAATAAAGTGATGTGATTGTCTGGTGGGAGCGGGTTGCATGCCGCAAAAAGGAGTAATAAGGGTGGACAGGTGGGATCGGGTTGCACGCTGCAACAGGAGAAATAAGGGTGATATATATATAGGGAGGATCAATAAGGGCGGACAGGTGGGAACGGGTCGCGTGCCGCAACAAGGAGCGATAACGGTGAATATTTATGTTTTACTGATTTTCAAAAATAAGGATTTGGAAAACTCCGGTTTTATTAAAAAGGTTTTCATACTCTGATTTTTTTGTTATTTAAATTGAAAGTTGGAATTTTTTTGAAGAGTTGACTATAGTTGATATTTGAAAAGAGTTATCCGAGTTGCTTTTGTTTATTGTTGCAAGTTACTGGTTATCGAGTTTATTATTGTTATTATTTCTTTCTTGCTTTATTATACATGTTGTTTACAGGTTATGTAGTTAATGCCCCATCGTAGCCTCGTCACTACTTCGTCGATGTTAGGCTCGGCACTTACTCAGTACATGGGGTCGGTTGTACTGATACTACATTCTGCACTCTTTTGTGCAGATCCAGGTACCGGCCAGAGTTAGGAGATTTTAGTAGCTGCGCATTTTCATTGGAGACAAGAGGTAGATCTGTTGGCGTTCGCAGACACCTAGAGTCTTCTCTACACTATTTAGTTGTTGTTTTATTTCATTCAAAACAGACATATATACTTCTTTCAGTCCATTATTTGTAGTACTCTATAGTAGTTCGTGAATTGTGACAACAGACCCTGGGTAGATAAATAGTTAGTAATAGTTTGTGGTTCGTTTCAGTTTATCTAATATTGTTCATGAAGTCATTTATTGGAAAGCATTGGATTTATTTTATTTTATTTTTAAGATTTTCTATTGTGTCAAGTAAACTTTTAAAGGAAATGGTTCGTAAATTTCTAACACCGGCTTGCCTAGCAAGTATTGTGTTAGGCGCCATCACGATCCCATGGGTTGGGAATTTGGGTCTTGACAATTTGGTATCAGAGCACTAGGTTGCATAGGTCTCACAATTCACGAACAAGCTTGATAGAGTCTGAAGGATCGGTACAGAGACGTCTGTACTTATCTCTCAGAGGCTATGAAGCTAGGAACAAACTCATTTTTATTTCTACTTTGTCGTACGATTCTTGATATCTCAGAAAAATACTGATTAAACTCTTCTATTCTCTCGCAAATTGTGAGAACACGTGCTTCCTCTTCCGCTAACCAACAATCCGGTCCTCTGGCAGTAGCAGCTTCTATTAGGGGCTCCAGCTCAGAGTGTTCCAGCTGGACCAACTCAGGTCCTAGAGGGGTTCATTGATACCCCGGTACTTCAGGATGCTTTGGTCCGATTAGTGGGCCTGATGGAGAGTGTAGCCCAGACTGGCGCACTCCCTGCTGCAGCAGCCGTATCTTAGGCTGGAGGAGGGGTCCAGACTCCTGCTACCCACACTCATGATCAGACAACTCCTCAGATCCAGACCCTAGTAGCAAATCCAGTTGGGCTAGTTCAGACAATTGCCGCAGCCCCGATTGCAGATGGGGGATCTATGACTTCCGATTCTTTGTGGAGACTCGACATGTTCATCAAGCTAATTCTACTCCATTTCAGTGGTACATCTTTTGAAGACCCATATGATTTTCTTGACTGCTGCTATGAAGTATTACAACACATGGGGATAAATTGAAAGCAATGGGGTTGATTTATATGAGCTGTGGAACTTAACATTGTGGATTATCAGACATTATGACCTGTGATTTCGTGCCAAGTGGGGAAGTCCATTGTCATGGAATAGATTGCGGGATCATGTGTTATATCGGTGTTGGCCCAGAATGTATAAGGCCTGAGATTTTGCAAGAGATAAGGCTGGGACTTGCGGTATGTCTGCCTCCTTAATAACTCTATACCCCAATGCCAAAGGAGTTATATAAACAACTTTAAATCTACGGAAGGTTTACTCAGTGTGAAAGTCACGATTTCGGATTTTGGGGTGCTTCGGAGGGAGTGTAGTGGTTGACGAGCTTCTAGACCATAGGGTTTATGCCAAGATTTATCTGTATACAGATCTACTTTTGTGATCATTGTGCATCAATGGGGATGAGAGTTATCCCAAAGAATAACGAAGAGTATATGAATAAATGGGGTAACTCGGCAGTGTTGAGACAACATAGTAAAAGAAGAAATTGGCCGCCGGTGTTTATTGCAAGCCTATAAAGAGGATGACCAGCCATTGCAACATCAACTACTTGGATCAGTTCTCCAAAATGATATTGATATAATTTTTTTCTCAGACTCATTTAAGGATTCAATTATAATCGTAAAATTTTGTACGACGCAGCGTAGATTGATATTTTATTTCGGCTAGTGGTAAAAATTGTCCTAGACATGGGAGAGTCATATTTCATCAAAGCACTCAGGCTATGTTCCCCATTATAGTTACAACTCAACTTACATGTCCAGCTAGAGAAAAGGGGTCGGAATGTCGAAGGAGGAGGTCTGACTCCTAAAGGTGGAGACCCAGCCTATTGATATACTTTCTAGGGTGTGGCTGAGGTTGCTATATCAGATAGTGTCATTATAATTACAATTTCAAGTTATTATAAAGTGACAATCTCCTTAACATGATTCGGTTATGAGTACCTAAGAAAGTTCCCCTAATATGCTTCACTCATGGGTGAGCTTTGTAAACCTGAAATCTACTTATATGAATACTTGTATTGAGAAATTCTATAGAGATAGATATGTCTATCAGTACGTGTTGTAATTTTGTATAATGGAAAATTTTAAAAGAAAAAAATGGAATGTTTTGATTAGCACGATGTGCATATTACTTGTGATTCAGAACTGAGGGCGAGACCCTCGCGCTTTAATATGATTTGGTATGTTTAAATCGGGTTACGAGTCGCGGTGGAAGTTATATAAGGACGAGGTCCTTGTGATGAAAATTCTTGTGCTTAAATTCTCGAGCTTAGCAATCCTGCTCGTCTGAATTGCGCTACCTTCTCCTGCATTGTGAAGTCGTATCTCGAGGGCAGCAGCCTTGGCCAAAGCATTCTTTTGGTCCACTGCATGAACGCCTACTTGCGCCTTCAACGCATTGCATTTGGAATTAACTTGCCCGACTTCGCCCCAAAGGTGCTCCAATGCTTTTGTCTTTCCCTGCAGCTGAAGCACCAAAACATTAGTTCCCAAAATCAAGAAAGGAAGCATGTACTCCTTCAGGATAAAGGTTACCTGACACTCGAGATTTCCTTCATAGTTCCGACTTCGATGCACCTCAAACCGAAGATGTATCAACTCTTTTGTCTTCTTATTACAAACAAGCTTAAGAGATTTTTCCTTGCCCTAAGTTTCCCGCAACCTAGTCTCACAGCGAAGCAGCTCGAACTTGAGTTTGTCAAAAACCTGCGAAAGAGAAACTTCAGTTTAAAGAATGAAGATTCATAGCCGAAAAGCCAGCAAGGCTGATCAAAACTCACCTCGGAACAGAGCCCCTGAGCCTCCTCAAAAGTTGAACATGCATCTAATGGCATGTCCCCATCGGCCCCAATTGAACCGCTCTCAATAGGGGCATGCCCACCCGAAACCCCACTTGGTTCGGGCGGCCCTGGTCTCAAGCGTCCCTCAAAGTATCTTTGAGGGCAAAAGAAGACGATGTTGGAGGACTCTTGCTCTTTCTCTCTCGAGGAACCTCTTATTCGAAATGAGAGGTCTTAGGCCTTATAGAATTGGCAACCTCGGAAGAGCCCCCGGCTCGAGTCGTAGACAAAGAATCATCCTCCCGAGGAGAGCTGATGCCCGTAGAATGACCGACATATATAAAGCTCTCCTTAGTGACAGTATCTCCTTTATGTCTCCAAGAAGGCCCTGCCTCGGTGAGAATATCCTCATCCATCGAGGACCTTTTTCGCTTATTATCCTCCCTCGGCCCCAAAGTTGACGGGCCTTCCCTCTCCTGGAAGGGGAACATTCTCATCTCCAAAAATCCACCAACACCTGCGGTGGCAGAGTTAGTACACATAAAAGAAAGCGCTACTCAAAAGGCAACCACACAGCTCATACCGTGGTGCTTTGCATCCCATATTCCCTTTGACATATCACGCCACTTGCGTTCGTCATATGTTGAGGAAGCTGCCAGCCTCCGAGTCCAGTCTGCAAGATCGGGGACCTCCTTCGGCCTCCACGGGACCGTTGAGAAAGAGAAAAAGAAAACCTCTTATAGACCGATAAGAGCAAAGGACATTAAGATACGACATGGTACTTACGTTTGAAGTTCCATTTTTCGGGAAATGGCAGGAACTCCGCATGAATGATATCTACGGTCCTCACTCGAAAAAATGACTCATCCATCCTCCATTCCGGTCCTCATCATCACTGGCAAAGTCTGGTAGACCAGCGTCATAACACAATCAAGCAACGACAATTTTGCGGCCGATATAACCTAATAAGGTGGCTAAGGGTAAACTCGAGGTCAACCTTTTCGGTAAAGTACCTCATCATCAACACTATCCGCCAAAAGGATGGATGAATCTGAGCCAGGGTGACTCGGTACCTTTTACAGAATTCGAGCATAAGTCGGTCGACGGGACATAATGTAAATGGCTACGTATACACAGTCAAGAATCCTTCTACATTAGTCATAATATTGTCTTCTCAAGAAGGTATCCGCAGCGCCACATTTTCTCTCCATCTGTAGTCTCTCCTAATGGCCTCGAGGTGACTCTCCTCTATCGACCGAATAAACCTCGAAGCATGCTCTCGATGGCCCGGGGCATCGAAGGGTTTCTCTAAAGCAAAGTCTTTCTTCGGAGAAAAATAGCACGAGATCAACTCACCATACGCTGACGGTGTACCACCGGCCAGGCTAAGAGCAGAGGTAGAATTTCCCTCTTCTTGGTGAACGGATTCGGGCACGGCAGCCATAACTACTCAAATAAAGGTAAATAGGAAGAGATGAGAACAGTTTGGCAAGATGAAAAAAGTAAGAGAACGTTGAAAGGAAAGTTAGTTTTGCAAAGTCGCAAGACTTAGAATGAAGAGGAAGCAAGAATATATGTAAAGAAAGTGATGGTTTTTCAACTACTTTGAAAGCCATTTAATTCTGGCAAAGTTGTCATAACGTTTGGGGAAGTGTATCGGTGGGGCCACCTCGGTAACTACACGGTGATATCACATAAATGACATTGTCGCACAGCATTCGAGGGATCGAAGCTCCCATGACGACCTAACCTCGAGAAGGTGCCCGATCTCGAGGGGGTTCTCTATTGCAAGTACAGGTTCCGAAGGGCTAAAAGTCGAAGCTTGAAAGTCAACATTTGCGCAAGCATTGCAAAACAAAGTTTGTAGATATGTAACAACGAGGTATTTTATTTGAAAAAATGTGTTTACAAGGGTGTTTCTACAAAAATTCACCCGAGGTTCCCATATACAAAAAGAGAAAAAACCAAAACAGTAGGAGAATCTACTCTTCGCCTTCACTGCTACCCGAGCCGCTTTTCGAGCCCTCGTCTGATGTACTCGGCATTGCCGATTCTTCCTCCAGGGCCCTGGCTTCTTCGATCTAGGCATAGAGATCGACGCCATTAGCATTTCCTCGAGGGCTTGCCTCCTGGCTTGGATGCGGGCATGAGAAACTACCCGAGCAGCTTTGTCTCATCTTTCTCGGATATCTACCTGGCCCGATCATTCGCAGCAGCAGCTCTCTTTTATATGAGGAGACAAATTCATTAGCCTCAGACTTGGTGGTAGATAGTGCAGCAGCCTCTTCCTGAGCACCTCGAAGAAGGTCTTGAATCGAGGATAGCTTCCCCTGAAGCGCCTCCCTCTTTGAAGTTGCGGCATCATTCAGCCGAGCCAGCTCTAGGATTTCGGCATCCATGGCTGCAACTTCCTCTCAAAGCCGCTCCACCAGGGCGTCCTTCTTCCTAATCTGAAAAGCAAAAAATAAGTCAATCAGCACCAAGCATTGCAACTAAAAATAAAAGTGTAGGTACCAGCATACCTGCTCGGTGAATTCGGCCCTCTCCTGAAGGTCTCTCTCCGAGCTTGCCCAAAAGTTGGTCAATTCCTCCTCCTTTCGAGCACATAAAGCCTCCAGCTCGAGCGACTCCGACATAAGCTTCTCAAGCTCCTATCCACGATGAGTCAACTTATCTTGCATCTTGGAGAAGTATTGGTCATACAGCTTCTTGACCTGCACCACAGAGAAGAAAAATCAGAAAACAAGAATAGAAAATCAAAGAACAACATATTATTTCTCAAATATCACCTTCTTTTTTAGCCTCTCGCCTTCATCTAGGGCAACTGGCGCATCAACATCGATCTCCTCGTCTACCCCCTCGAAATAGTCTCTAAATGCATCATCCTATCCACGAGAGGTCACCAAACTGGGAACACCCCTAACTTGGGCATCTCGTATCTCCCCTGGAGAAAATGATGGCCAGAGTGAAATCCACTAGCAGCATCAACCTCTATCGAGGCTTCTTCCCGATCCCGAAAAACTCTAGAAGCAAGCCCTCTGAGCTCCTTAACACGGACTGTTCCATGTCCGATGAGCGTCTTGGGGACTGCACCCAAACCCTCATCGAGGGTCTCCTCTACACACGGCGGGTCTCCATCGGCTGCCTCCAACTCAGTAGACGACCGCCCAACAGCTCTCGAAGCATCATCGCTTCGTTTTGCCCTTTATACCAAAGGGCAGGCAGTGTCACTCTCTTTCTCGGCATGTAGGCTCTCGCGACCGTCAAGGACAAGACTGTGGCATCGGTCTTGGGCTTCCGAGCCTTTGTCCTTTTTTTATTATGGAGACTCCGTCGAGGCCTCCTTCTTCCTTTTTTCTTACCCTTTGCGGTCTTCGGAGCCTCTTGCTCACCAGGTGGGGGAGGTCTCATCAGCACGCCTTCACCGAGTCCTGCACAAACGTGTTATATCAAAAAAAATCACCATCAAAAATTCTTACAAAGAATGAGAAAACAATAGCAACAAGAGCATATCGTGGTTCTTTGCCTGCCACCTCGTTTTAGCCAGCTCACACCACATGCGTTTGTTATATGGAAAGGCAGAGTCCAAAAGCTTGATCCACCCCGGAAGGTCCTGGACTGCGCCGGGGAACCAAACAGCGACTACACAGTCGAGAGAAAGAGTATTCGGAACTAGTAGAAGTAAAAAAAGAGGTGGTAAAGCATAATCAAAATGGGGATACTTACGTTTCATAATCCATTCTCCGGGAATGGCAGTCTATCAACGGGGATGATGTTCGAAGTTCTGATTCTAACAAATCGGCTCATCCATCCCTGATCTTTATCCTAATTGATGCAGGCGAGGAACGCCTTGGCAGATCGGCGGTGCAGTTTAATTAGTCCCTTGTAGAAGAGGTGAGGGCTGTACAATTTGATCAGATGGTCGAGGGTGAAAGTCATTCCCTTGACCATATTGGCTATATGTCGAAACATATATACGATCCATTAAAAATAAGGATTGATCTAACCGAGTGTCACCCGGTATTGATGACAAAAATCAAGAATCACCGGGTCAATCGGTGGAGAAAAAGAATCGACGGGGCCTAAGGTAAAGGGGTATGTATATACACTAAGAAAGCCAGCCTTAAGCGTTACTATGCTTTCGTCAGCTGTAGGGATCTCTACTCGGGCCGCCTCCCCCTAACGCCACTCAAGTTTTACCCTCTCTATATCCGATACTACTTATGTATCGGGACATGGGCTCGCATCGGCACGGTGTAGAAGGGGGGTTTTCAATTGTAAAGTGAGAAATGGTGTCAAAAGGGCCAGGGATGCATTGCTCGATGGTAGGAGGAGTTTTTGACTTTCCCTTAGACGGGCATGATGAAGAAGAGGCTCCCTGTTTTTGTGGAACTGTTTTGGATGTTGTTGCCATGATTACAATTGAGTTTTGAAGTAAGAAGATGAAGAAACAAACACATATAGAAGATAAGAATGGAAAGCACTTAGTAAAAATTTGAAGGTTTGGAGAAGAGGAAGAAGATGCAAAATTATGAAAAGACAAGTGATTGGAGTATTTATAGAGTCCCTTTGGGCATTCTTGAAGCGGAAGGGTCGAACCTATGAAGGTTTGTGGGCTTCTCGAGAATTATGTTGACAGCGACCTCTGCGCAGCTTTGTATGTGACATCATTTAATGCTCTAAAGGGACAGACGTCATAATAGGGGTGTCGAAGAGGCAAAAAGTCAAGACTGTTTCTTATAACTTCATTCTAAGAAACGTGGGGACTATCTGTATACGAATAAAATCGGAGAGCCCGATTTTAGAGTCATTACGACGCTCAGAAGGCTTGAAGGTTCGAGTTTTGGCATCGAGGGGAAATATCGAAGACCCTCGACCTCGGGGCGGTTCAAATCGAAGATCAACGTGGAAAGGCGGGAAATTCCCAAAGGGCACGTGGTTAAAGCTGACAAAATACACAAAATAGTACAAGCACATACCGTGGCATTAAATGGATGTACCAGCCATCTCTCTTTGCATTAATTACACATGTACTATGTTAGGATTTCCCCTCATATATAAAGGGGACCCTTGTCACTTTTTAACACACATGATACTCAATACACAAGACAAAGAACATTCTCTGCTCTCTAACTCAAACAGTCTTTACAATTGTCTCATTGATTTATTGTCTTTCCTTTAGTGTGTTCATTAATTTTTCTTCGTTCATTGCTCATTATTGATCAAAAGAGCCTATCTTTGAGGCCTTCAACACTGTCGACTCACTTCTACATGGGTAAATGGGTACTGTACACAGTCAAGAATCTTTCTACATGAGTCTTAATATTCTCTTCTCGAGAAGGCATCTTCAGTGCCATCTTTTCTCCCCATCCGTAGTCTCTCCACACGGACTCGAGGTGACTCTCCTTTGTTGACCAAATAAGCCTCAAATCATGCTCTCGATGGCCCGGGGCATCGAAGGATTTCTCTAATGCAACGGCTTTCTTCGGAGCAAAATAGCACGAGGTCAACTCACCATACGCCAGCAGTGTACCACCGTCCAGGCTAGGAGAAGAGATAGAATTTCCCTCTTCTTGATGAATGGATTCGGGCACGACAGCCATAACTACTCAAACAAAGGTAAAGAGGATGAGATGAGAATAGTTTGTCAATATGAGAAAAAGAAGATAACGTTGAAAGGAAAGATAGTTTTGTAAAGTCACAAGACTTAGAATGAAGAGGAAGCAAGAATATATATAAAGCAAGTGATAGTTGTTCAACTACTTTGAAAGCCATTTAATTCAAGCAAAGTTGTCATAACGTTTGGGGAAGCGTACCAGTGGGTCCACCTCGGTCACTTCACGGTCATATCACATAAATGACATTGTCGCACAAAATTTGAGGGATCGAAGCTCCCATGATGACCTAACCTTGAGAAGGTGCCCGATCTCGGAGGGGTTCTGTATTGCAAGTACGGGTTCCATAGGGCTAAAAGTCTAAGCTTGAAAGCAAACTTTTGTGCAAGCATTGCAGAACAAAGTTTGTAGATATGTAACAACGAGGTATTGTATTTCAAAAAATGCGTTTAGAAGGGTGTTTATACAAAAATCCTGAGGGGCCCATATGTATAAAGAGAAAAAATCAAAACAGTAGGAGAATCTACTCTTCGCCTTCACTGCTACCCGAGCCGCTTTCAGAGCCCTCATCCGATGTACTCGGCGTTGCCGATTCTTTCTACAGGGCCATGGCTTCTTCGATCTCGGTAGATAGATTGACACCCTTAGCGCTCATTTCCTCGAGGGCTTGCCTCCTGGATTGGATGCGTGCATGAGAAACTGCCCGAGCAGCTTTAGCTCGGCTTTCTCGGATATCTCTCTGACCCGATCATTCGCAGCAGCAGCATCTCTCTTGTATGAGGAGACGAATTTGTTAGCCTCAAACTTGGCTGCAGATAGTGCAGCAGCCTCCTCCTAAGCACCTTGAATAAGGTCTTGAATCGAGGATAGCTTCCCCCGAAGAGCCTCCCCCTCCGAAGCTGCGACATTATTCAGCCAGGCCAGCTCTAGGATTTCGGCATCCTTGGCCGCAACTTCCTCTCGAATCCGCTCTATCAGGGCGTCCTTCTGCCTAATCTGAAAAGAGGAAAATAAGTCAATCAGCACCAATCAATTCAACTAAAAATAGAAGTGTGGGTACTAGCATACCTGCTCGGTGAAGTCGGCCCTCTCCCGAAGCACTCTCTCCGAGATTGCCCGAAGGTTGGTCTATTCCTCCTCCTTTTGAGCACATAAAGCCTCTAGCTCGACCGACTCCGAGATAAGCTTCTCAAGCTCCTCTCCACGATGAGTCAACTCATCTTGCATCTTGGAGAAGTCTTGGCCATACAGCTTCTTGACGTGCAACACAGAGAAGGAAAATCAGAAAACAAGAATAGAAAATCAAAGAACAACATATTATTTCTTGAATTTCACCTGCTTTTGGAGCCTCTCGGCTTCCTCGAGGGCAACTGGGGCATCAACATCGCTCTTCTCATCTAATTCTTGAAGTAGTCTCTAAATGCATCATCCTCTCCACGAGAGGTCTCCAAACCGGGAACACCCCTAACTTGGGCATCTCGTATCTCCCTTGAGAAAATGATGGGCCCGAGTGAAATCCACCGGCAGCATCAGCGTCTGTCTATCCTTCTTCCCGATCCCGGTAAGCTCCAGTAGCAAGCCCTCCGAGCTCCTCGATACGGACTGTGCCATGTTCGATGAGCGTCCGGGGACTACACCTAAACCCTCCTCGAGGGTCTCCTCTACACACGGCGGGTCTGCATCGGTCGCCTCCAACTCAGCAGACGACCGCCTAACAACTCTCAAAGCATCAGCACTTCATTTCATCCTTTGTACCAAAGGGTAGGCATCATCACTCTCTTCCTCGGCTCGTAGGCTCTCAGCGGCCGTCGAGGACAAGACCATGGCATTGGTCTTGGCTTCCGAGCCTTTGTCCTTTTTGATTTTGGAGACTCCACTGAGGCCTCCTTCTTCCTTTTTCTTATCCTTGGTCTTCAGAGCCTCTTCCTCACCAGGTGGGGGCGGTCTCATCAGCACTCCTTCACCAAGGCCTGAACAAACATGTTATATCAAAAAACATCACCATCAAAAGTTCTTACAAAGAATGAGAAAATAATAGCAACAAGAGCATATCGTGGTTCTTTTCCTGTCACCTTGTTTTAGCCAGCTCACGCCATACGCGTTTGTTATACGGAAAGGCGGAGTCCAAAAGCATGATCCACCCTGGAAGGTCCTGGACCGCCCCGGGGAACAAGACAGTGGCTACACAGTCGAGAGAAAGATTATTTAGAACCGGTAGAAAGAAAAAAGAGGTGGTAAAGCATAATCAATATGGGGATACTTACGTTGCATATTCCATTCCTCCGGGAACGGCAGTCTATCAACGGGGATGACGTTCGAAGTTCTGATTCTAACAAATCGGCTCACCCATGCCCAATATTTATCCTTGTCGATGCAGGCGAGGAACGCGTTGGCGAATTGGTGGTGCAGTTTAATTAGGCCCTCCGCGAAAGAGGCGAGGGAAGTACAATCTGATTAGATGGTCGAGGGTGAAAGTCATTCCCTCGACCATGTTGGCAATATGTCAAAACATATATACGATCCTCCCAAATGAAGTATAGATCTGACCTAGTGTCAGTCGGTGTTGATGACAAAAATGAAGAATCACCGGGTCAATCGGTGGAGAAAAAGAATCAATGGGGCCTAAGGTAAAGGGGTATGTATATACACTGAGAAAGCCAGCCTTATGTGTGACTATGTTTTCGTCAGCTGTAGGGATATCTACTCAGGCCGCCTCCCCCCAGTGGAAATCAAGTTGTATCCTCTCTATATCCGATACTACACTTATGTATCAGGACATGGGCTCGCATCGGCCTGGTGTAGAAGGGGGGTTTTCAATTGTAAAGTGAGAAATGGTGTCGAAATGGCCAGGGATGCATTGCTCGATGGTAGGATGAGTTTTTGACTTTCCCTTAGACGGGGGTGATGAAGAAGCGACTCCCTCTTTTTGTGGAAACGTTTTTGAATTTTTTCCATGATTACAACCGAGTTTTGAAGTAAAAAGACGAAGAAACAAAAACAGACAGAAGATAGGAGGAAAGCACTTTGTCAAAATTTGAAGGTTCGAAGAAGATGAAGAAGATGCAAAATTATGATAAGGCAAGTGATTGGAGTATTTATAGAGGCCCTTTGGGCATGCTTGAAGCGGAAGGGTCGAACCTAAGACGGTTCGTGGGCTTCTCCAGATTTGTGTTGACAGCGACCTCTCCGCAGCTTTTTATGTCACATCATTTAATGCTCTGAAGGGACTGACGTCATAGTAGGGGTGTCGAAGAGGAAAAAAGTCAAGACCGTTTCTTATCACTTCATTCTAAAAAATGCGGGGACTATATGTATACGGCTAAAATTGGAGAGCCCGATTTTACGGTCATTACGACGCTCAGAAGGCTCGAAGGTTCGAGTTTTGGCATCGAGGGGGCATATCTAAGACCCTCGACGTCGAGGCAGTGCAAATCTAAGATCAACATGGAAAGGCGGGAAATTCTCAAAGGGCACGTGGTTAAAGCTGAGAAATACACAAAATAGTACAAGCTCGTACCGTGGCATTAAATGGATATACCAGCCATCTCTCTTTGCATTAATTATATATGTACTATGTTGGGATTCCCCCTCATATATAAAGGGGACCCTTGTCACTTTGTAGCACACATGATACACAATACACAAGACTAAGAATATTCTCTTCTCTCTAACTCAAACATTCTTTACATTTGTCTCATTGATTTATTATCTTTCCTTTATTGTGTTCATTAATTATTGTTCGTTCATTTCTCATTATTGATCATAAAGAGGCCATCTTTTAGTCCTTCGACACTGTTGAATCACTTTCGACCGCCCATTATCGAGCTCCTGAGCTCGACCTCGAGGCCCATTCAAACCGACCTCGAGACCATGTCTCCCCACTACTCGGTTTGCATAATCTTGTCTTCCTTCACTTTTATTTCATTTTCTCATTTCTCACTTAGTATCTATTGCCTAAACAACTGGTTTTAAAATAGATCACGTATTTTTAGAACCACGAAATCAAATATAATTGTAATTACCATTTTCAAGGTAAACATCTTGATTGAGTGTGTCTAGTGGATGATAAACTATAAAGATGTTTTAAAATGAATTAAATGAACTGGGAAAATAGAGTATGGACAACGTTCGTAAGTGTGCCTGGTGATGCCTATGAAATAAGGAAACATATGAACAGATTACGAAATGAGCCTCGACTCAACTATCCTAAAATGACTTCTAAGTGTAAAATATGCTTAAAATCTCTTTTGAGGTATGTATGGCTAACTCTCCTCTTCTTAGAATCGAACTCTTGGTGTCTGAATAAGTGGTGTAAGTTTCTATTTGTTCATACTAGAATTGATTTCCTTAATGTGTTGGGATGAAATATTTATGCTCCGTAATTGTTCTACATTTTTACCGTTAATCGTGCTATTTGAGAACATGCTATGATTTCCAAGTTCTTTCCCTTAATGTGTGCAATGCCTTATGTGATAGAACTTATCGATATGATTGATACTGTTATATGAACTTATAAAAAGGGGAAAGATTTGAATTGTAAAATAAAAAGCGTCCAAGTGCCGAGAACGAATTAATAAATGGGGTTGCTTGTGCCATGTAATGAAAGATGGGAAAGACATGTGAATTGAGTTGAAAAATTGAAAGAGGTTATGTCCCAAGTGAGATGTCTTAGCCGATCGGATCGAGATCGGACGCCATGATTTACACATGGTGGCATTTGTGTTGGAATTATTGACTTAAATTATGGATATGGATATGTCTCACTTGGGATGGCTTAGCCGATCGGGCCGAGATCGGACTCCGTGTAAAAAACACGGTGGCATTGTGAGTTATGGCACTTGGCACTAAAGATTATTAACCTAAAAAGATGGAAAGATTGAATTGGAAACTATGTGATCCTTACTTGATGTTTCTTTTGTGTGTTCGTAAAGCACTTATTGATTATTATGCCTATCTTCTCTTTGTTTCATTGTTCATTCTACTAAGATTGGTGTTTGCCTTTACATACTAGTACCATTCAATAGTACTAACGTCCTTTTTGTCGGGTGCGCTATATTTTTAAATGGATGTAGGTGGTTCCATAGCAGTCAGTGTTGGTCGCAGCTAGTGGCGCATCCTCTTCTTAGCCGACTTGGTTACCCAACTTCATTTCGGGGTCCATCATCATTTGTTTTTTTCGTGTACTTTGTATTTTAAGGTTTAGCAGGAGCCTTGTTGCCGGCATTTCTACATTACTCTTTAGTTATATTTAGAGGCTCCGTAGACAGGTTGTGGGTGGTGTTTGATACTGGAAAGTAAATTAAAAATATCGGTATTTGGAAAATATGTTTTTCATCATATCTATAAAATTTGTAATATTGTGGATATTATGGTTGAAACTGCTAATGGAAACAAAATGGAAGTCGTTAATGAAATATTTACAAAGTATGATTAATGGAGTTCATCTCCTCTTTATTCATGAATTAGTTTGGGTAGAACGAAACTTAATAGGCTTGCTCAGTCGGGTTTACTCGATTGAGCGTCGGTCGCGCTCCTCGGTTTATGGGGCGTGACACTCTTTGATACGGTCATAAAGAGAAGACAGAGAGACCACGCAAGCCAATACTCGGCTTGGCTCCAAAACACCCAATCTCACGAACTGGCTGGCTAAGGCATGAACATCCAATGCTTAGGGCCTCTTTGCTGCTGGAAGATATGCCAAACTCCCCAAACTCTCCGCCCGGAAACTCAAAGCATCAGCCACCATATTGGCCTTCCCCGGGTGGTACAAAATGGTGATGTCATAATCCTTAAGTAGCTCTAACTACCTCCGCTGATGCAAGTTAAGATCCTTTTGCTTGAACAGGTGATGTAAAATCTGATGATCGTTGTAGATCTTTCAAGGAACACCGTACAAATAGTGGTGCCAGATCTTCAAGGCATGAACAATAGCTGCTAACTCAAGATCGTGGACAGGATAGTTCTTCTCATGCACCTTCAACTGTCTGGATGCGTAGGCAATCACCCTACTGTCCTACAACAACATCGCGTCAAGACCAATCCGGAAGCATCACAATAGACGGTTTAAGACCCTGAACCTGTAGGCAATACAAATACTGGGGTTGTAGTCAAAGCTATCTTGAGCTTTTGAAAGCTCTCCTCACACTCCTCCGTCTACCTAAACGGAGCACCCTTCTGGGTCAGCCTGGTCATCGGTGCTGCAATAGATGAAAATCCCTCTACAAAGAGACGGTAATATCCCGCCAAACCAAGGAAATTGCAGATCTCCATAGCAAATGACGGTCTAGGCCAACTCTGCACTTTCTCCACCTTCTTCGGATCTACCTTGATCCCATCACTAGATACTACGTGAGCCAAGAATTCCAGTGACTCAAGCCAAAACTCACACTTAAAATTTTTTGCATACAACCTCTTCTCCCTCAAAGTCTAAAGCACAGTCCTCATGTGTTGCTCATGATCTTCCCTAGTCCGAGAATACACTAGGATGTCGTCAATAAACACAATGACAAAGGAGTCAAGATAAGGCCGGAACACACTGTGCATCAAATTCATAAAGGTTGCAGCAGCATTGGTTAGCCCAAAAGACATAACAAGAAACTCATAGTGACCATATTTGGTCCTGAAAGGAGTCTTCGGAACATCCGGCTCCCAAATCTTCAACTGATGATAGCCTGAACGCAAGTCAATCTTGGAAAAAATCCCAGCACCCCGTAACTGATTAAATAAATATCAATGCGAGGCAATGGATACCAGTTCATCACTGTAACCTTGTTCAGCTGGCGATAATCAATAAACATACACATAGAACCATCTTTTTTCTTCACAAACAAGACTGGAGCACCCCAAGGTGACACACTAGGCCAAATGAAGCCCTTATTAAGCAACTCTTGCAACTGCTCCTTCAACTCCTTCAACTCAGGATAAGCCATATGGTAATGGGTAATAGAGATGAGTTGAGTGCCCGACAACAAATCAATGCAAAAATCAATATCTCTGTTGGGCGGCATGCTCGTTTGATCAGCTGGGAACACATCTGGGAAGTCCCTCAGTACAGGAACAGACTCAACTATAGGGGTATCAACACCGACGTCTCTCACAAAGGCCAAATATGTATCGTACCCCTTCTCAACCATTCGCTAAACCCTAAGAAATGAAATAACCCTGCGAGGATATACTCTAAGGTACCCCTCCACTCTAATCGAGGTAAGCCTGTCATATCCAGCATCATGATCTTAGCGTGAAAATCAAGAATAGCATAATGGGGCGACAACTAGTCCATGCCCAATATAACATCAAAATCTACCATGTTGAGCAATAGTAAATCGGCTCTGGTCTCAAAAGCACTAAGAGTAATCAAACACGACCGATATACGTAGTCCACAACAAGAGAATCTCCCACAAGAGTAGATACATAAATAGGGAAACTCAAAGATCTCGAGATACTCCCAAATATGGAGCAAAATAAGAGGACATATATGAATACGTAGAGCCTGGGTCAAATAATACTGATGTATCCCTATGACAGATTGGAACAATACCTGTGATGACAGAGTTGGAAGAAACTGCCTCTGAACGAGCTAGAAGAGCATAATACGTGGCATGGATTCCGTCTCTAGGGCAGCCTCGACCTCCCCGGCCTCCACCTCGAGCTAGCTGAATAGGTGGGGCGGCAGCTAATGCTAGAATCAAGGACGGAGGACCCGGTGGAGCACATGGTGGCTGAGAAGTCTGTGGAGGTGCACCCCTCCTAAGTTTGGGCCAATCCCTCACTATATGGTGAGTGTCGCCACACTCAAAACAACCCCATAGAGGACGCGGCGGCTGTGACTGGCTCGGGCCAAGTCTGCTAGACTAGAAACTAATAGCACCGTGAGAAGGAGGCGCACTGGATACTAATGGATCATAATAAGGCTCCTGAGGCCTGGAAGGAGCTTGGACACCACTGGCGGCTGGAGGAGCTGAATGAACAGGGCGACTCACAAAAATCCTACCATGGCGAGCTGTTGAGGCACGAGCTGCAGAACAATAACCAGTCCCTCAAGACTTCTTGGCCTCTCTCTCCTCTCTGTCCTGGGAAATCATGCCTTCTACTCTCCCGGAAATACTCACGACCTGATGATAAGAGATATCCATCTCCGACTCCCTAGCCATACTGGTCCTGATACCAGGGTGGAGTCCCCCAATGAAGCGACGAACCCTCTTCCTAAATGTAGCAATCAAAGCTGGTGCATGTCGGGCTAACTCACTGAAATGAACTGCATACTCCGACAAAGTGATAGAACCCTGGCGCATCTGCTCAAACTCCGCGCGCCAAGCATCCCTGAGGCTTTGAGGGACATACTCACGCAAAAACATATCTGAGAACTGAGTCCAAGTGAGTGAGGTTGCCTCGTACGGACTACTCATCTCATAGGCATGCCACCACTGATAGGTTTCTCCTCTCAACCGAAAAGCGGTTTAAGAAACCCCACTCGTCTCTGTTATGCCCATAGTGCTTAGAATACGATGACACTCCTCTAGAAAACCTTGAGCATCCTCTGAATCTAATCCGCACCTCTCAAGTCTAAGTTGCTCTTCCTCAGAAGCAGATACTCGGTCGAGTAGTGATGAGATCAAGTCAGGGCTCTACCGGTATATATATATATATATATATATATATATATATATATATATATATATATATATAAAGGCAAAACGAATATGAAGTATCACAGTAATAAAGGGTGAAATGTAATAAGGAAGAAATCATGAAAAAAAATCAGCAGCTCAGTACACAGCAACTCAATAGGGGATCTCACGAGATACCGTCTCGTAGTCCCAAACGTAATTGTGCAGAGGGTCTCCTGGAATACCGTTCCGTAGTCCCAAAGTTAATATGCAGTCGAACCATAGAATTCAATAGTTACGCCACAAAATCTTACAATAAATCCTAAGTACAAGTATAGAAAGCAGGTTAAACCAGTAAACATACTGCATATAGTTCAAGTAAACAGTTAAGGCAAATAGGCATGATTTCTTAGTCTAACAAGATACTATGCATGCTAATAAGTTCAAATAAGAGGAAAGAAAGGTTAGTGTTTAGTGAAAGTCGGGTTTTTACAACAATTAGCATGTGTACGTAATCGTCACCTCACGTACACGGCGCTCATATATCAAATCAATACCAAATCCGAAGGGGAGTTCCCCCACACAATGTTAGGCAAGCCACTTACCTCGAACCAAGCTCAAATCAACTTGAAATAATTCTCTTTCCACGATTATCCGACTCCGAATGGCCCAAATCTGGTAAAAACCAATTACACAACGTACATATAACTAGAATAAACGAATCTAGCGAAGGGAATCAAAGTTAAAGCAAAAAATCAGAAAATTGCTCAAAATGCCTCCCCGGCCCACGTCTCGGAATCGAGTAAAAGTTAACAAATAAGAACACCCATTAACACTTGAGTTCACTCGTACAAAAATTATCTAAGCCCGACGCCTAAATCCCACTCAAAACTCAGGTTTTTGGTTGAGGAACTTCTCCTCCATTTTCCCAACTTCCTCACTCAAATTCCTTAATTAGATGAATAATACAACAATAGATTAATGAAATATGATCAAAATCGAGTTAGGTATCAATATAAAATAACTTCCTCTGAAAATCCTTCGAAATTTCGCCCAAATCCGAGCTCTTCAAGTCCAAAAATTGAAAATGAGATCAAACCCTCAAAATTTCCCCTTCTCTGCCTAGGGAGTTTGCTCCTGCGACCCAGAACAGCATCTGCGGTTCCGCACCTGTGGAATTTCCATCACATGTGCAGATTTCACTTAAATTACCTCGTCTACTTTTGCGATCAAAAGGTCGCACCTGCATGTGCGCACCTGCAGACCATTGTCCGCTTCCGCGGTCCTAGACCGCTCCTCCGATCCCTCCAGCGCATCTGTGAGCATTGCAGATGTGGAACACCCGTCACACCTGTGATTTCTGCGATCCTCCTCACAAACCGCACCTACGACCATAATCTCTCTTCTATAGGGCCGCACCTGCGGACCTCCCGCTGCAGGTACGAAAGACACCAGAAATAGCAATCTCAGCAATGCTCATAAGTCCATTTTTCATCCGTTAAGCCTCTGACACTCACCCGAGGACTCCGGGACCTTAAACAAACATACCAATGCCACGACCCCAAAACCAGCCCGATCGTGATGGCGCCTATCGTGGAACTAGGCAAGCGTACACTTTTAACCAATTCGATTTATAACATAACAATATTTAAATATTACCCAATTTCATCGGAGAAAAACCGAAATAAAGGATAAAATCAAACCCAAAATATTGTAATAAAAGAGAAATCCCAAAATAAGTCATGATCCATACTACAACTGTGCAAAAATACATCAAGACAACGTTTGTCTGGGAAATAACTAACAAAATACACAAAGGAGGATAGGGAAGGACAAAGGCGGGTCTGCGATCGCCAAGCAGTTACCTCGCACTCTCCCAAGATGAACCGCAGTACCTGAATCTACACACAACGTGCAGGGGGTAATGTGAGTACATCAACTCAGTAAGTAACAAGCCCAAACTGTGGGCTGAGAGGTAGTGACGGACTAAACCTCAGAATTTATAACAGGTTCAATGTCCAGAACTTTAGGCATGCTTTCAGTTAACTAGACAGCTCAAAGTGATAATATAAGTATTGTTCCGAACGGTTTAACATATATATAACTCAACGTATTCTACATGCCGGTTGGGGAACTTGTCCCCCATTTTCCCAACTTCCTCACTCAAATTCCTTAATTAGATAAAGAGTACAACAATAGATTAATGAAATATGATCAAAATCGAGTTAGGAATCATTATCCAATAACTTCCTCTGAAAACTTTTCGAAATTTCACCCAAATCCGAGCTCTCTAAGTCCCAAAAATGAAAATGAGATCAAACCTTAGAAATTTCCTCTTTTCTGCCCAGCGATTTCGCTCCTGCGGCCCCAGAACAACATATGTGGTCCCGCACCTGCGGAATTTCCATCACAGGTGAGGATTTCACTTAAAGTACCCCATCCTCTTCTGCGATCAGAAGGTTGCATCTGCGTGTGCGCACCTACGGACCATTGTCCTCTATTGCGTCCCAGACCGCTCATGCGATCCCTCCAGCGCATCTGGGGGCATCGCAGATGCGGAACAGCCCTCGCACCTATGATCCCTGGGCTCCTCCTCACAGACCACACCTGCAATCATAGGCTCGCTTCTGCTGAGCCGCACCTCCGGACCTCCCACCGCAGGTGCGAAACACACCAGAACCAACAATCTCAGCAACCCTCCTAAGTCAAATTCTCATCCGTTAAGAATTTGAAACTCACTCGGGGCCTCCGGGACCTTAACCAAACATACCAACCAATCCTAAAGCACCATACAAACTTAGTCGAACCTTCGAATCACTTAAAATAGCATCAAAGCACCAGTTTCACATGGATTCAAGACTAATGAACTTTGAAATTTCTTAATTCTACAAACGACGTCGACACATATCAAACTAGTCCGAATGACCTCAAATTTTACACAAAAGTCAAAAATGACACTATGAACCTGTGCCAACTTTCGGAATTCCATTCCGAACCCGATATCAAAATTTCCACTACCGACCAAAATCGCCAAAATCCCTACTTTCACCAATTCAAGCCTAATTCTACTACGGACCTCCAAATCACATTCCAGACGCGCTCCTGAGTCCAAAATCACCTAACAGAGCTAACGGAACCATCAAGAGACTATAAGAGACTAAGTATCTCGATTCACTCCGAAAACCAAAATGAACCCTCCTGGAAAGACACAATAGCAGAAATAGATACATGGTAAATAGTTAATAGGGGATTGGGGCTCTAATTCTCAAAACAACTGGTCGGGTCGTTACTTCGGCTTACGTGTTGACCGGCTTCTAGAATAGGGAAAGAAAATGAAAAAAAAGGAGCGAGAGGTAGGTATTTGAAATCCAAAACTCTACCGAATTTTTGAAAAAAAAAAAAGAAAGAGAATAAGACAATGTTTTCAAAAGTCATGCTTCCTCCGTTCCGTCAAAACTGGCCAAACTACGTGGGTCTGATTATTACTGGATGTGAGATACGTAGGCAAACTTCATTGATTCCGGCCCCCAATTTTCAAAAAATCCAAAAGTATTTTCCTTTAGTTCCTTCCTTAAAAGTATTTTCTTAGAAAATTCCAAACAAATTAAAAAAAAAGAAGAGATTTTTAAAACCCAAAAATATTTTCCTTTTTTTGTAGTTTGTCATTCAAAAAAAAACAATTAATCAAAATCCAAAAGATGTTTTTCCCTTCTTCAAAAGTATTTTTCGTAAAAATTATAAAACAATAAGAAACAAAACTCAAAAAAAAATTCCTTTTCTTCTTTAAAAATCTTCTTACTCAAATGTCATAAAAATTGAAAAGTTGAAGTCAAAAAATATTTTCACTTTTCTTCAAGAAGTTCGATTTCAGAAATTATAAAGAAAACTCAGAAAAATTGAAATATTTTCTTTGTAGAATTCTTTCACTCAAAAAAGGAAAACAAATCAAATCAAAATCCAAAAAAAATATTTTTTATATTTTTTAGAAATCTTTTTCCCAAAAATTCAAAAATAAAATCAAATCAAAAATCCAATAAAAATATTTTTCTTTCTTTTTAGAAGTCTTTCTTTCGAAAATTTCAAAAAAGAAAAAAATCAATTAAAACCAAAAATCCAAAAAATATTTTATTTCCTCTTTAAAATCATTTCTTTCAAAAATTTCAAAAAAAAAAAAAGAAATGCCAAAAATATATATTCTTATTCTAAAAGTTTTTATGGTATGAGTGTTATAAAAAAGTAGAAAAAGAGAGTTAGTTTATTTACTCCATTCGCAATCCTCCTGAACTACGTAATGATCTGATTCATGCGGCATCATGATACATAGGAAATCCCCATCAGATTTATTCATTGCCATTAAATAAACTGAGTGAATAAAAGAGAAAACAAGGGACAAAAATAATGGATAAAAACAAAGAGCAAAAACAACAAAAAAAGATCAAGATGTTAAAGATCCAAAAAAAGAGAAAAATTGAGTGAAAAAGAAAGAAAAGAGTGAGAAATAAAAGAGCGAAAAATAGTAGAAAAGAGAAGGAAAAGCAATCAAGGGTTATAATTTGGGAAAGAGATGGAAAAAGCCGGGATGAAACACACAGCCGTTGCAAAGACATTTAGAAACATTTAACTGTTCAGGTGCATTGCATCCCCAATCTGCGATTCCCTATCTGTTCAATGCCTCAAAACTGACAAGGTTGTTGTGCGTGCTATAGAGAGATGTCATGTTTAGGTGGTTGGTTTTGACAGTATCCTGGCTTCTCACCCTTACTTTACATGATCAAAAGGAAGTATACTAATATCTTTAGAAAATAGTCTCCGCGTCATCGATCCTGAGGATAATGCCCCACCAGTTATGACCCAGCTAGAATCGGCAACTGTCGAAGAGAACAAGATGTTGTGTGGGACACCTGGTCCAATGGTAGAGAACCACCAAGTTCAATCCTTGGATTTCCGAACTGATCCCCAGGACGGGTGGAACCACCAATATCTCCATCCCCGTCTCCAACCCATTTGTCACGCGTGGGTACCCTACTATGTCAGCCAACTTTACCGGTACGCCTTCTGAGGTCCGCCCCCATGCACCGTTTACAGGGATACCTTCAACAATGCTTACCGAACCACCAGTCTTTACCATGGCACAACCAACCGCGCCCAGGCAATGCTTTGGGCCTTCAATATTAATCTTTCAGGGTCCACAGTTTAAACCAGAAATAACATATGTGATCCCATGCTCATTTACTCAACCTCCGCAGTGTGACTTCTCGATTGGGAAAGAAAAGGTTGTCAAGAATCCCGAGCAAGAGGAAATGGCTCGGAAGACAAAGTGTTTGGAACAAGCATGATAAACATGCAAGGTATAAGCAGCGAAAAAGAGTGTTTCATACTCTAAAATGTGCATGTTTCCCCATGTTCACTTGTCGGCTGGCTTCAAGGTGCCAAAATTTGAAAAAATACGACGGGCACGGAGACCTGATTTCTCACATGCAATCATATTGTAACCAGCTGAGGGGCGCTGGCGGAAAAGAGGAGCTATTAATGGCCGATTTTCTAGAAACACCAGAATAACTTTCGAATGGTTCATCGATGAAATTACTCATTGGCAGGTGTGGGACGATTTGGCTTGAGATTTTGTCTGCCAGTTCCAGTATAATGTGGACATCGCTCCCGACAGAAACTCTTTTTCCAATTGAAAAAGAAAACAGCAGAAAGCTTCGATGAATATGTTGTCAAATGGCGCGAGTAAGTCGGTAGGGTAAATCTTCCAATGGACGAAGTTGGAATGGTTACAGTCTTCCTACAGGTCCAAGAGGCAGACTATTTCCAGAACTTGATGTATGCTATGGATAGATCATTTGTTGAGGCTATAAAAATTGGGGAGATGGTCGAAAATTGTTTGAAAACGGGCCAAATCTTGAGTCAAGCTGCTTTTAAGGCCACACCACAGGCCATTAAAATGGCTCGGGGGGGTGGGTTGGTGAACAGAAATTGGAGAGAAGAGGGAGCAATGATAGCTTCGAGCGCGAAGGGGGCCCGTAAGGAATTCAACCAATCATATATGCTTCCTTAGGTCCCATAACACTATTATCCCTA
This sequence comes from Nicotiana paniculata, assembly GCA_005239505.1. Lineage (NCBI taxonomy): Eukaryota > Viridiplantae > Streptophyta > Magnoliopsida > Solanales > Solanaceae > Nicotiana > Nicotiana paniculata. Next base: position 9,643 of record ML323146.1, on the reverse strand, counting down.
TCAAGATGATACTTATGTCGTGGCACCGCCTCCCTATGAAATGATGAACACACAACCTTACACGCGGCCACGGTATTATAGAAAAAACTGAGCTCCACATCCCAGAAATACTCGTTCTTACCAAGCTCCATATAATCCCCAACTAAATGATCCCCAATACAATCCTCGCTCAAGAGATCCTCTTAGAAGGAATCAGTTCACCCCTATTGGTGAATCATACTCCAGCTTGTTCCAAAAGCTAGTGGGGCTAGGTATGCTGCAACCAATGGCCCCGAACCCGCCAAACCCTAGTCCCCCTCGCACCGAGCTGATGCTAGATGTGAATACCACTAAGGAGAAGTGGGGCATGATACTGAAGATTTTTGGACTCTTAAAAGAGTAGTGGAAGACCTCATCGAGGTCCAGACAATAGTGCTTAGGGATGAAGAGGACCCTAATATGATGAACAATCCTCTGCCTGCTCACACTGGGCCAGTAGTAGGAATGATTTTTGAAGATGAGTAATTTGATCCAGCATTGAAGTCCACTGCAGCCATTATCGAGATAAAAGAAAAGCCAAAAACCAGTCGCCAAGCCTGAAAGTTCTCCCGTCAGAAGGGAGTCTCGGTAGCCAGTCATGCTATCCTTTCTGCATTCAGATTATCTCAGGGTGTGATCCGGATGTTTTACTTTATTGTCTTACTTTTCGATGTAAACCCTTCTATCTTTAAAATTCAAAAAAAAATCAAACCAAAAAAAAAATTCAAACGGAATTAATATTTCATTCTCCAAAAATGGATCTTTCTTAATCTTGTCACTTTTCTTATTCTCCTTTTAGTTCTGTAATGCATATTTCATTAACATGACATGTTTGCGGGATTCATACCCAGATCCTAAAACGCTGTCAGACTTCAAAATAATGAATCAATAATCAGAATGCAATGAAAATAGGTTTAATGAAATAAAACAAAGAATCGGAGCAGTTAAAGGAAAATTGGCTCCAGATTGGAAAGGTCTATATATTTCAACAAGAGTACTGCCAAAAGAGAGCTTTGTATCTGGGAGACATCGAAGGAAATGTCCCTGAAACAACTTGCAATGCAGGTGCAGTCGAAAGGTACCATGTTTGATCCTCTATATAGCATTAATGTTCTCCAGTTGGGATAAAGAAGACTTTCTTTCTCCTATCCAAATATTGAACCCTTTGCAAACCCTTTGAGCTGGCTCCTTTTCTTTGATTATCCTCTTTGGAACCTAGAATGTATTATTGAAAAAAAATGATGAGAAATGAATGAAAAAAAGGAAAAAGGAAAAAAAATGAAAAAATAAAATGAAAAAAAAAGGAAAAAAGAAAGAGAAAAGAAAACAAAATAGAAGAAAAAGAAAAGCAAAAGAAAGTTCAAAGGCTATCTGGGGTTAAGTCACATCTAAACAAAAACCCAAATTCACCCAAAAGTGAAACTGGGGCAAATGATATAATGGTTTGGCGATATTTTCGCCTTAAAGGTTCCAAAGTTGTAATGCAATCCAAAATCATTTTTTACTCTCCTTTTCAAGTCCTTCCGATCAATAAACGAGAATGTTCACACTTGGAGGATACAGTCACTTGGTTTTGATGCAACCGAAATGAGAGAAATAAAATAAGAGAGTCTTATTGGTGAAACCCTCACGGGAACCGTAAGGCGACGGTAAGCAAAGAAATTGAAAATGAGAGAGTCTTGTTACTGAAAACTCGCAAAGAGCACTATAAGGCGACGGTGAGAAGAGAAATGAGAGAGGTCAGCTGGTGAAAACCGCAAAGAGCGCCACTGATCAAAAAGAGGATCCTCGCAACCATCGGCATCAATAGAGTCCTAGCAACGTTTCTCGATTTTGAGGCAAAAGTTGTGATGAATTTCTGAGAGTTGGACAGTTTAGACAGATCAGTCATCTAGTCCAAGAGGAATATTATGTTCATTGAAGTTTGCATGTGTTTCAGATAAGTCCTTATTTTCTTTCCCCGAATGGGACACCTCTTGTCTAAATTCATTGTCCATTCCATTGTTTATTTTTCTTTAAATCCCTTTCGATCTAACTCTGTTCAAAAAATAACGCAAAGAAGAGATAGCAACTGATTTACAGGGCTTTTTGTTTGATGCAAGCTAATATTCAAGATGCACCCAGCCTCGCCAGGGACATCAAGCCAACCCCGACTGGCATGGCGGCCGATGCTTAAAAATCAAAACTTTTCGAAGGAGAAAATCAAATTGAAATGTCTATAAGCTCAAATGAAGTTGAAAAGTTTGAGTTCCACGTGGATAATCGTCTTGGCAAAATCGGAAAAAGGCCAAGGGTTCCCCAGTGCTGTGAAGTTAAATTTAGAAGAAAGAAGTGAAAATCCCACAAAGGCAAAATAAGGTTAAAAGGTTAAGTCCCACGTGACTAGCCACCATGGTAAAGTTTGGAAAGCCAAATTTTCTCCGGGACCAGAAATAAAATCGGTCTTTAGGAGACAACCGGTTGGCGGTGAAAATATCTTCAAATAAACCGGCCGAGAGCAAATGACTGAAACATCAAAGGCTGCAAAACCAACCATTGTTTCAAACTGACAACTTGTTCTTTGTTTGAACCACAGGAAATAGGTGCGATCCAAAGCAACCTTGCAAGAATCAGGTGCAACCAAAAGAAACCGTGCAGAAACAAAAATAGCTCTGCAGCAGCAAAAACCCCCAAAAAGGGGATGTTTTCTCCAAGTTCTTTATGGAGTTTTTACTCATTCTCTTAAAATTAAAAAAAAGGAAAAAAGAAAAGAAAGAAAGTTCCAAATCATGGTAGTATAGGATCTCCAATCCCTAGCTGCATTTTCTAATATAGGGTCTTGTCACGACCCAATTTACCCTCTGAAGGGTATCGTGACGGCACCTAGTATCTATGACTAGGTAAGCCTAGAATTTGCGGAAAATAACAGAATCAATAAAATAAAGACAGAAAGGATATCAAATAGATATAACGTAGCTGCTCATGCATATACAGTTTTACTTCCCAAAACCTGGAATATCACCATAGTCACAAGCTCTTTAACAATTATGGCTCTATACAAGGAAACAATGGGAAAATGTACAATTCTTTCTATGCCTATGCTATAGTAGAAGGGGACTCGTGGGATTCTGCAGACGCGGCAGAATTACCTCGCGGTCTCCTGGCTGCTGGTAGACAACTCCCAGCCACGATATTGAGTGCTGGTACCTGGATCTGCACATGGAGAAAAAATGCGCAGGAAAGGGCGTGAGTACTCCACATTCGGTACTCCGTAAGTGCCAAGCCTAACCCCAGTCAAGTAGTAACGAGGTCAGGTGGAGGCTCTACCGAGTTTGTAAAACAAGTCGATATACAATTTTTAAAATAGTGAAAGATAGACAAGCAATGATAAACAGGTTTAACGAAAACGGAAAGATTTAATAACATAAAGAGAGCCCTCGGTTCAGCACAACATATATCTCAACAATAAATATGCAATTCAGTACACGGGAAAAGCTCTCGGTTCTCAGTCTGTAGTCCCAATTTAAATATGCTATGCAGTACAGGGGGAAAGCTCCCGGATCTCTGTCTGTAGTCCCAATTTAAATATGCATCTCAGTACAAGGGGAAAGCTCCCGGATCTCGGTCCGTAGTCCCAATTTAAATATGAATGCAATGCAGGGGGAAATCTCTCGGATCTCGGTCCGTAGTCCCAATTTAAATATGCCAAACAGAAGTATGTCAATTATGGCTTAAGTAAGCAATCCAGGAAAACAACAGGTAAGGATAGCGTAAAAGTACCTAAGCATGATGTGACTAGTAGCAAATAAGAGGAATTCAAGTCAGAACAGGTAGGCATGCTTACACTTAGGCTATCTACTCAATTAAGATAGGAAACAGTAATATATGAATTAAAATGAGCATTTTCATGGGAAAAAAATAGGAGTTTAGCAACAATGACCCGTGTAAGCACTCGTCACCTCGCGTACACGGCGTCCACATAACAAAATCAGTATAAAATGCCTAAGGGAAGATCCCCAACACAGAATTAGGCAAGCCACTTACCTGGACTATGCTAATCAACTCAATACCAAGCTCTTGTCACGAGTATCGGACTCCGGGTGGCCCAAATCTATTCAAATCGATCGCACGGTGTAAATATAATTTTAATGGAACAAGATAGCCAACTATTTATAAGCTAGAACGTGAATTTAGAAAATTCGCCCAAAAAGTCTCCCAAGCCCACGTCTCGGAATCGAGTAAAATTTATACTTTCCAGACACCCATTCACTCACGAGTCTAACCGTATAAGAATCTCTCAAATCGGAGGTCAAATACCCAACCAAAACTCAATAATTCGGTCTATATCATCCTATTTTTTCCATAATTTTCGAAATTAAAGGTTGAATTTAAGATTGGAATCATGGAATATGATCTAGAAGGGATAGAAATCACTAACCCAAGTTACCCAGGTGCAAAAGTCTTCAAAAATCGCCCTTCCCGAGCTCTCAAATTCAAAAATATGAAAATGGCATAAACCCTCGGATTTGGGGTTTTAATATTCTGCCCAGGCATTTGCCTTACGCGATCGCGTACAATGAATCGCGATCGCGGAGGGTAAAGAAACACGTGCCTGAAAAATCCTTCATCGCGATCACGATTAAAGGTCTGCGATCGTGGAGCTTCTGACCCTACAGCAATGCGATCGCATCTGAGGCCACGTGAATGCATAGAGCAAAACACTGCACCTCACCCAGCCTTAGGATACCTTACCCGATTGCGATCCTGGGCGTGCGATCGCGGAGACCAACTAACCAGAACAAAGCGATCGCGGCTGGACTTCTGCGATCGCGAAGCAAAATTTTTGACCACCCCCATCTAACACTTGCGATCGGGGACTGGTTCACGTGATCGCAAAGAACACTTACCTGCTGCTGTAAAAAAAGAAAAACCAGCAAAGGACTTAGGCCAAATATGCCCGTTTGGGCACCCGAAACACACCCGAGGCCCCCGGGACCTCAAACAAACCAACCCTAATACCTCATTCAAACTTGGTCGAGCCTTAAAAACACATCTCATAACATCAAAATCATCAATTATGCATAGATTCAAGCCTAAGAACTTAGGAAAATTCCAGAATTCACATCTGACGCCGAAACATGTCTAAACTCATCCGAATGACCTCAAATTTTGCACACATGTCATAAACGACATTACGGACCTGCTATCACTTCCGGAAATTCATTCCGAGTCCGATATCAAAATCTTACCTATCGGCCGAATTCGCCGAATTTCTAACTTTTGTCAATTCAAGCCTAACTCCACAACCGACCTCGAAAACACATTCTGAGTATGATCCTAACCCCGAAATCACCTAACGGAGCTAACGGAGTCAACAGAATTCCATTCTGGATCCGTCTTCACACAGCTCTAGATACGGCCATATTTCTAAAGCTAAATTCCACATTTATGAACTATGTGTCAAAAATCACCCCGGATTTCATCACTCAACGCACTGACAGGTTCCAATAACATAAAAAGACATGGGAGAAGCGGTAAATAGGGGATTGGGGTGCAAATTCTTAAAAAGACCGGTCGGGTCGTTACATCCTCCCCCTCTTAAGAAAATTGTTCGTCTCGAACGAGCATAGAAACATACCTGGAGCTGGGAAACGATGAGGGTATTGACTCCGCATATCCTGCTCGGTCTCCCAAGTCGCCTCCTCGACTAGCTGACCCCTCCACTGAACCTTTACTGACTCAATATCCTTTGACCTGAGCTTTCTGACATGCCTGTCCAATATAGCCACAGGCTCCTCAACATATGATAGATCCTTGTCCAATTGGATTGAGCTGAAATCCAAGACATAAGTCGAGTCACTGTGATACTTCCGGAGCATGGAGACGTGGAACACCGGATGAACCCCTGATAGGCTGGGGGCATGGCTAGCTCATAAACAACCTCCCCAACACGTCGCAACACCTCAAAAGGGCCAATAAATCTCGGACTCAGCTTGCCTTTCTTCCCGAACCTCATAACGCCCTTCATAGGCTATACCCGATGCAAAACCTGATCACCAGCCATAAATGCCAAGTCCCGAACCTTCCGATCCGCATAGCTCTTCTGCCTAGACTAAGCTGTGCGGAAGTCTCTCCTAAATCAATTCACGTTGTCCAGGGAATCCTGAACCAAGTCTGTACCCAACAATCGAGCCTCGCCCAGCTCAAACCATCCCACGGGAGACCTGCACCGCGTACCATACAATGCCTAATATGGCGCCATCTGAATGCTAGACTGGAAGCTGTTGTTGTAAGCAAACTCTACCAGAGGCAAGAATCGATCCCATGACCCTCCAAAAATTATCACACAGGCATGGAGCATATCCTCGAGAATCTGAATCGTGCGCTCGGACTGCCCGTCCGTCTGAGGGTGAAAAGTTATGCTCAACTCTAACCTGGTGCCTAACTCCTACTGAACGGCTCTCCAGAACCGTGAAGTAAACTGTGTACCTCTGTCTGAAATGATAGATACTGGAATACCGTGGAGGCGAACAATCTCTCTGATATAAATCTCAGCCAACCTCTCTGATGAATATGTAGTCAGTACTAGAATGAAATGGGCTGATTTGGTCAGCCGATCCACAATCACCCAAATAGCATCATGCTTCCTCAAAGTCCGAGGAAGTCCAACCACAAAGTCCATGGTGATCCTATCCCACTTCCACTCTGGAAGCTCAATCTGCTGAAGTACCCTCCCGGTCTCTGATGCTCATATTTGACTTGCTGACAGTTGAGACACTTGGCTACAAACTCTGCTATATCCTTCTTCATCTTTCGCCACCAATAGTGGTTTCTCAGATCCTGGTACATCTTCCCGGTACTCGGATGGATGGAATACCGCGAACTATGGGCCTCCTCAAGAATCAACTCCCGAAGCCCATCTACGTTGGGCAAACAGATACAGCCCGGCATCCTCATCACCCCATCCTCTCCTATAGTCACATCTCTGGCATCACCCCGACGGACTCTATCCTGAAGAACCAAAAGGTGGGGATCATCATACTGGCGCTCTCTGATACGGTCATGAAGGGAAGATCGAGCAACCATACAAGCTAATACCTGGCAAGGCTCAGAAAGATCCAATCTCATGAACTGACTGGCTAACGACTGAAAATCTAAGGCTAGAGGCCTCTCGGCTGCATGAAGGTATGCCAAACTCCCCAAACTCTCTGCCCTGCGACTCAAGGCGTCGGCCACCACATTGGCCTTCCCCGGGTGGTATAATATAGTGATCTCATATTCCTTTAGCAACTCTAACCACCTATGCTGGCGCAAATTTAGATCCTTCTATCTGAATATGTGTTGCGAACTCTGGTGATCCATGAATATCTCACGAGGAACAACATATAAATAATGACGCCATATCTTCAAGGCGTGAACAATCGCTGCCAACTCGAGATCATGAAAATGGTAGTTTTCTCATGGACCTTCAACTTCCTGGACGTGTAGGCAATCACCCTACCATCCTGCATCAACACCGCTCCCAAGCCAATCCTCGAAGCATCACAATAAATTGTATAGGATCTGGAACTGGTAGGCAAAACCAACACAGGAGCTGTAGTCAGGGCTGTCTTGAGCTTCTGAAAGCTCTCCTCACACTCCTCAGTCCATATAAAAGATGCACCCTTCTGGGTCAGTCTAGTCATAGGCGCTAAAATGGATGAAAATCCCTCCACAAAACAACGATAATACCCAGCCAAACCGAGGAAACTGCGGATCTCAGTAGCTGAGGACGGTCTGCGCCAACTCTAAAACGCCTCCACCTTCTTCGGATCTACTTTGATCCCATCCGAAGATACCACGTGGCCTAAGAATGCCACAGAATCAAGCCAAAATTCACACTTCGAAAACTTGGCATACAACTTCTTCTCCCTCAATGTCTGAAGCACGGTCCTCAAGTGCTGCTCATGGTCCTCCTGGGACCTAGAACATACCAGAATGTCATCAATGAACACAATGACGAAAGTATCAAGATAAGGCTGAAATATGATGTGCATCAAGTGCATGAAGGTTGCTGGGGCGTTGGTCAGTCCGAATGACATAATGAGGAACTCATAGTGGCTATACCTGGTCCTGAAGGCAGTCTTCGGGATATCCGATTTCCGAATCTTCAGCTGATGATAACCCGAACGTAGATAAATCTTGGAGAACACTCTAGCACCCTGTAACTGGCCAAATAGATCATCAATGCAAGGCATTGAGTACTGTTCTTCACTATCACCTTATTCAGCTGCCGGTAGTCAATACACATATGCATCGAGCCATCTATTTTCTTCACAAATAATACTGGAGCGCTCCAAGGTGATACATTGGGTCTGATGAATACCTTCTCAAGCAAATCCTGTAACTGCTCCTTCAACTCCTTCAACTCAGAAGGAGCCATGCGATAAGGAGGAATGGAAATGGGCTGGGTGCCCGGCAACAAGTCAATGCCGAAATCAATGTCTCTATCGGGTGGCATACCCGGAAGATCAGTAGAAATACATCAGAATAGTCTCTGACAACTGGAACTGACTCCACTGTAGGGGTATCAGTACTAACATCTCTCACATAAGCCAAATATGCATCACACCCCTTCCCAACCATCCGCTGAGCCTTAAGGAAAGAAATGACTCGGCGGGGAGTATACTCCAAGGAACCTCTCCACTCTAAACTCGGGGATCCTGACATAGCCAGCATCACGGTCTTGGTGTGACAATCAAGAATAGCATGATAGAGAGACAGCCAGTCCATACCCAATATAACATCAAAATCTACCATACTGAGTAGTAGCAAATCAGCTCTGGTCTCAAAACCACTGATTGTAATCAAACATGACTGATATATGCGGTCCACAACAAGAGAATCTCCCATCAGAGTAGAAACATAAACAGGGGAACTCAAAGAGTCCCGGGCTATGGCCAGATGTGAAGAAAAATAGGAAGACACATATGAATATGTAGAGCCTAGGTCAAATAATACCGATGCATCCCAATGACAAACGGGAACAATACCTGTAATGACTGAATCTAAAGAAATGGTCTCGGACCGGGCTGGAAGAGCATAGTACCTGGCCTGGCCTCCTCCTCTAGGGCGACCTCGACCTCCCCGACCTCCACCTCGAGCTGTCTGAGGTGGTGGGGTAGCAGCTGGGGCTGGAAGAATAGGTGGAGGACCTGGTGGAAGGCGTGGAACCTGATAAATCTGAGGGGGTGCACCCTGATAAGTCTGAGGTGGTGCTCCCCTCCTCACTCTGGGGAATTCTCTGATCATATTATGAGGGTCACCACACTCAAAGAAACCCCTCGGACGACGTGGCGGCCGCTTGATCACGCTCAACTATGTCTTGTAGAAGACTAAGCGGGCGNTCTAAGGTTATGGTTTCCCCCGCTGGTGAACTTACTTCTCGGATCTTCGTATAGCTTGATTAGTTATCTCTATCAATCATGAACACTCTATCTACCATAAATCTCTCTCAAGTAATTATGATAATTTACTAGGCGCACTCTCTCAAGTTACGCTAGCTAGATTGCATCACAGTTCACTTAGATTGCACCCGAAGTAGCGTTATCTCTAATACAACCTCTAAACCCTCGGTTATGACTTTCGTCTATACTCTAGGAGTGGT
>MDKI01166958.1:0-18653 GCA_005239505.1 Nicotiana paniculata | reverse complement strand
CTTTGGAGCATTGGCTCAAGTTATAGAATAAATCATGGAAATGAAAGTGAAAGAAAGAGAAAGAGTTATTGAAATATACCCTTTTCGGGTCATCGTTGTATTGTTCCCTTGCCGGGATTTAATTGTTTAATTGATGTTCCCTTGCCGGGATTTAATTGCTTAATTGATGTTCCCTCGCCGGGATTTCTATTTCTATTCTGTTTACTCCCTTGCCCTTTGTTTGTGATTGCTCTGAAAATTGCAATAAAGTTGTCAACTAAGAAAGACCGAAAATCCGTTCCAGCCGGGCTGATATTAATCAAAAAGATACCCTCCTCAAAAGGGCCTGAAATCAAAGACCCAGTCAGGGATAGAGTTGAGAATGACATTAAAATTGAACAACTGTGTAGGAGTACTAAAAAGTTTTGTAAGGGTATAGTTTATTTAATTGAGTGAAATTAGGCCAGTAGTTTTTCTGAATGTGATAGCTGAGAACTGTGATTCTTCGCTCGGTCTAGGTTAGGAGGAGTGTTAAAGCACGAAGGGTGATGCCGTGCACTTGTTTTGGTGAGTATAAGAGTAAAGCATGAAGGGTGATGTCGTGCACTTGTCTTGGTGAGAATGAGAGTAAAGCACGAAGGGTGATGTCATGCATTGTTTGATATTGTCTCCCTTGCTGGGATGTTGAGATTACTGTTATTGTTCCCTTGCCGGGATTCTAATACACTCACAACTCGAAGCCATATGCCGGCTCGAGACAGAAATCAAACACCCAATAGTTCTTTCCACATATCCAGCCCATCCCTTTTTTTTCACAACCAAACGATATGAACACATCTCACCCTCAAATCACACTCACCACATATTCATCTAGTCACAAAACCCCACTGATAAGGACACAAACGGACATATAAGTCCCCAAACACATGTGCTCACACAATGAAATTTCAGCGCTCAAGCCACAGACAGAATCCAGCCTCAAGTCTCCAAACTGGCCCATTATCAACATGCTAAAACCACATCTCATCCATGGAAGTCACAAGATGTCGATGCACAGCTGATACCAAGAGCTCACGCGTGCATTCGAATACATGGAAGGAATTCAAGAGTTACGCTTTTGGCTGTATAAAATGGATTCGCACGACAAGAATTCAAATATGTGAGATTTTCCTAAGGGTTCTGTAGCCTCTCAAAGATAAGTACATACGTCTCTGTACCGATCCGCAAGACTCTACTAAACCTGCTCATGACCGGTGAGTCCTATGTAACCTAGCGCTCTGATACCAACTTGTCACGACCCCAAGTCTAAACTAGTTATGGTGGCGCCTATCCTGGGACTAGGCCAACCAAATTAAAACTCAAAACGTAAAGCATATTTCATTTATATCATTATTAAACTGATAATCCATAAAGGTTTCAGCTAATCATTTTTAAACAGATACAACTACACCGAAGTTAAATACAACCCCCAAGATCCCGGAGTCAATGGTCATGAGCATCTACAAAAAATATACAACTCTGGAAAATAAACTCTATAATAATAAGCAAGAGAGAGAGCAGGGCTGCAGACGCGTGCAACTACCTCACAAAATCTCCGAGAAGTCTCTGGTACAGATACACAACTCACTCTGCCCTAGCACCTGGATCTTCACACAAGGTGCAGAGAGTAATGTGAGTACCCCAACTCAGTCGTAATGAAAATAATCAGGTATGAGAAGTAAGAAACACATAAAGTCAAATCATCATTTCACAATAAGCACAATGTTTCTTTCCAACAGTGTATACGTTAAATCATCACGCTTAAAGATTTCAGTAAAAATCATTAGGGAATATACTTGCAAACAGTTTCAACATAACTTTCAAGAAGTTTAATTTAAAAATGATAAAAATCATAAAAATCCTCTCGGGAAAAACATATTTCATAAGTTTAGAGTGAAGTGGTAAAATCATAACTAGCCCCTCGGGAAAAACATGTATCAGAAACTGCCCCTCGGGCGTAACATCACTCAGAATAAGTCCCTCAGGCATACCTCACAGTCACTCATAATCAGCCCCTCGGGCAACCTCACAGTCACTCATACCTACCAATCACTCGTCACTCGGCACTCGCACTCAGTAGGTACCTGCACTCATTGGGGGTGTGTACAGACTCCGGAGGGGCTCCTTCAGCCCAAGCGCTAATATCAATCCACCTCGTGGCATATCATATCCTCACAATCAGGCCCTTGGCCTCACTTAGTCAGAAGCTCTCAAAAAGCCACTCGGGCTGTCAGTAAAACGGGGTACTCGACCCAAAAACATCATTTTATATCTCAAAATAGTGTAAATAAGGCTGGTTTCGAAATAAGTTAAACATAACATGACTGAGTGTAAATCATAAGTGAACACAGTGAGGAACAACAGTAAAAGCACCCAAGGGGTCTAAACAGGTCGGCACAAGGCCCCAAACATGGCTTACAACCCAAATATAACAATAGTCTGAAAACACAATTTAGCATATGATTTAAAAGTAAATACGCAACTCAATAGTTGCCAGGGGAAGGACCAAGTCCAAATCCCCAATCAGTGCATGCCACACACTCGTCATCCAGCACGTGCGCCACTCCGAAAATAGTGAGAAAGTATAAAGTCCGGGGTTTCATTACTTACCTCAAACCGACCCAAATACTAACCCGCAATGCTCTTGCCTCTCGAACCGGCTCTCGATTGCTCTGAATCTAACAAAAACCAGATTAATATCATCAATATACGCTAAAGGAACAAAGCCCACTTGAAAATTATCAATTTTAACCAAAATTCCCGAAATTGGCCAAACCCGACCCCCGGGCCCATGCCTCGGAATTCTATAAAAAATCACATCACAAGAATCCTCATCCTTTTCTGAGTCTATGCATACCAAGTGCATCAAAATCGGACCTCAAATGATCCCTCAAATCCCCATTTCAAAGTCTCTAATTATAAGCCCTAATTATCCAATTTTGTACTAATTTCCCACAAATTTCATCACTAAGCAGTCCATAAATCACACATAAACGAATTTTTAAGTCCAAAAGTCTTAGCTCCACGCAGAACTCTCGATTTCCCTCTTCAAAACCCTTGAAAAGCTTCAAACCCATGCAACAATGGAGGAAAAATGACCAAAATCCGCTAAGGTTCCTATTTATATGTTCTGCCCAGGGATTTCCGCACCTGTGGTCCCAGGTGCGCACCTGCGAGAATCACTTAAAAGCCAATTTTCCGCACCTACGACTCCGTAGGTGCGGCCCCAGATCCGCATCTGTGGTCTTCCTCCTATCCACCCAAAATCCGCATCTGCGGTCCCGCACCTGCAGTCCCCTATCCGCAGATGCAGTTACACCAGCACCAGCAGCTTCAGCTGTAATTTTCCAACTTTAAATCCCCCGATGGCTATCCTAAATCACCCCGAGCCCCTCGAGACCCCAACCAAACATGAAAACACATCCCATAACCTTATTCAAACTTAGTCGAGCATTCGAAACACCAAAAACATCAAATTCACCTCGGATTCAAGCCTATGAACTTTGAGATTTCTAGATTTCGCCAAAGATGCCGAAACCATCCAAAACACGTCTGATTGACCTAAACTTTTTCATACACATCCAAAATGACACTACGGACCTGTTCCAGCTTCCAAAATTCCATTCCGACCCTGGTAGCTAATTTTCCTCTGCCGACCAGAAATCGCCAAAAACTCAAATTCGCCAATTCAAGCCTAATTCTACTTCGGACATCAAAACCACATTCCGAACACACTCCTAAGTCCTAAATCACCTAATGAAGCTATACGAACCATAAAATCTATATTTAGAGGTCGTTTACCAATAAGTCAAATTCTGGTTGACGTTTACAACTATTGAACCAAGTTAAGAGACTGAGTGTCTCATTTCTCTCCAAAAATCACTCCGGACCCGAGCCAACCAATATAACACAACACAATGAAGCTGAACCACATATAATGAAGCAGAAACAGGGGAAACATGTCTATTATTCTCCGAACGATCGACCGGGTCATCACATCGCCCTACGTATTCTACATGTATATGTACATATGCCTTTTGGAAAGGTTTCCTTCATATATGTTATTCTTGTAGTTCAGCAGATGTTATTCAGGTTTATATCTTAGACGCATGCTTAGGGGTGTTCGACAGGTAGGACTCGGGCACCCGTCGCGGCCCATCAGTTTGGGTCATGACAAAAGTGGTATCAGAGCAGTTCTGTCCTAGGATTGTCTATAGACCGTGTCTATTAGAGTGTTGTTTATGAGTGTGTTGTGCAACACTCTTATAGATATGAAGCTATAGGACATATAGGATGTTATCCTCTCTTCTTATCTTAGATTGTGCGATATAAGAATTCATGTTCCTAATGATATGTTACGTTTTCAGCGATGCCTCCGATAACTACACCTGCTAGCACAGGTCAGAAGGCTATGGAGGTGTTAGAATGAGATATAAGTTACACTGTGGAGTCAGATCCATCGGAGATTATCGGTTCTATCGAGAAGGATACATCCGAGGATCCATATGAGTCATCCATTTGAGTAGTTTCAATTTTTCCAGCAGCAGATGAGGTGAGGGGAGTTCCGACCGCACCAAGGCCCTTAGTTTCATTATTAGGGCCCATTGATCAGGGTATAAGGGGAGTGGTGCATGGATTGGCACAATCGGGTTCCCTTTAGGCTTAAATCTATGTCAAGGTATTTGCGGATACCAACTCTTCTGAGGTTCCAGATAGTCCACAGTCTAGGGAGTCCGTCAGTCAAGGTTCGTCAGTGTATGTTATGGGATATGTAAAGGAAGAGGATAGTAGTCGGGCCAAGAGGAGGAAGGTAACTGATAAGGATATGAAGATTCTGTTTTGAAGTGTGTCTGATCGAGGCTCTCATATAGGACGAGGCAAGGACCCTCTACTGTAGACTTCCTCCAGATGTCAGCTTTTGGTTGGTGAGTTCCACTTCTTCTTGGAGTATTACCAATTCAGGGTTCTGAATAATATTAGGTTGTTTATAAGGACGTAGGGAGCCCTGTCACAAGTTGTATATATTATGGTTATGTTTACTTTGAGGTTTTGCAGACAATATCCTGTATATAGTTTTTGGGTATGCCATGTCTAGGGCCTGGTCGACCCCTATGTATATAAACCTTGTTCTAATAGTTATGCGAAGTTATGTTTTAATACTGTTACTTATATACATGGATGTGGCCTGTAATGGCCCGTGATAGATTTGATAATAAACGAGGATAAGGTACCTGGTGTTCGGTTGGGTAGAACTTGATGTTATAATGGGTATGGGTTGGTTGGCCTTTTGTTATGCTAACATCAAGTGTAGATCAAATTTGATTTAATTCCAAGGAGAGCCTGTTTTGGAATGGAAAGGTAATACGACATCGCCGAGAGGTAAATTTATCTCCTATCTCAAGGCAAGGAAGATGATCAGAAAGGACTATATTTATCAGTTAGTTCGGGTTCGGGATGTGGAAGTAGAGTTACTAACCATTCAATCCATCCCTGTGGTTAATAAGTCTCCCGATGTTTTTCTCGATGAGCTTCTGGGTCTTTCGCCAGAGCAAGAAATTGAGTTTGCTATTGACCTACTATGAGATACTCATCTAATATCTATTCCTCCCTATAGAATGTCCCCCGCAGAGCTGAAAGAGTTGAAGGAACAACTAAAGGACTTACTTGAAAAAGGTTTTATCAGACCTAGTACATCACCGTGGGGAGCACATGTGTTATTCGTGAGGAAGAAAGATGGTTCTTTACGGATGTGTAGTGATTATAAGCAGTTGAATAAGGTGACGATCAAGAATAAGTACCCGCTCCTAAGGATTGATGATTTATTTGATCAGTTGCAAGGTGCAAAGTGTTTTTCAAAGATAGACTTGAGGTCTGGGTACCATCAGGTAAGGGTTAAGGAGGAAGATATTCCGAAGACAACATCCAGGACCAGATACGGGCACTTTGAGTTTCGTGTTATGTTGTTCGGTTTGACCAACGCCCCAGCAGTACTCATGGATTTTATGAACCGTGTGTTCAGGCCTTTTTTAGATCTGTTTGTAATGTGTTTATTGATGATATATTGGTGTATTCTCGTTCATAGACTGAGCATGCAGATCATTTGCGTCCTGAGCTCAGGGTTCTACAAAAAGGAAGTTGTATGCAAAATTCTCTAAGTGTGAATTCTGGTTGAACTCTGTAGCTTTTCTTGGGCATATTATTTAGTGAAGGTATTCCTGTTAATACACAAAAGATTGAGGCAGTAAAGACTTGGCCTAGACCCACAACACCGACGGAGGTTCGTAGCATTCTCGGTTTGGCAGGCTATTACAGGAGATTTGTAGATGGATTTTCTTCCCTTTCAGTACCTTTGACAAAGTTGACTCAGAAGGGAGCAAAGTTTCAATGTATTGATGATTGCGAACGGAGTTTCCAGGCATTAAAGGACAAATAAACTTCAACAACAGTTCTAATGCTCCCAGAAGGGGCCGATGGGTATGTTATCTATTGTGAAGCTTCAGGCATTAGGTTGGTTGTGTGCTGATGCAGCATGGTACGGTTGTAGCTTATGCTTCTAGACAACTAAGAAAGCATGAGAAGAATTACTCGACCCACGATTTAGAGTTAGCTGCAGTGATTCATGCACTAAAGATGTGGAGGCACTACTTGTATGGAATTCATGTTGATATCTATATGGATCATAAGATCCTCCAGTATATCTTCAAGCAAAAGGAATTGAATTTACGTCAAAGGAGGTGGTTGGAGCTACTTAAAGATTATGACGTTGATATTTTATACCATCCGGGGAAGGCGAACGTGGTAGCTGACGCCCTCAGCCGTAGATCTATGGGTAGCCTGTCATATTTACAAGCAGAGAAGAGGGTAATAGCCCATGAGATTCATCAACTAACTAGTCTTGGAGTTCGATTACTGGAGTCAGGTGATATTGGAATTACTATTCAGGATACAACAACATCCTCATTAGTAACTGAAGTGAAGGAACGCCAGTACAAGGATCCTGTGTTTGTTCATTATAGGGATACCACACCTCAGAATGAGAAGACACCATTTGATATTACAGAAGATGGGGTCCTCAGATATCGAGGACGATTTTGTGTCCCTAATGTTTTGGAGCTGCATCGGCAAGTTAAGGGAGAAACTCATCATTCTCGTTATTCTATCCATCCAGGAGCAACAAAGATGTATCATGATATCAAGGAGGTATACTGGTGGGACATAATGAAAAAGGATATAGTGGAGTTTGTTGCTCTGTGCCCTAACTGTCAGTAGGTTAAGATTGAGCATCAAAAGCCCGATGGATTATTGCAGGCTATGGAGATTCCGACTTGGAAATGGGAAGTAATTAATATGGATTTAATCGTAGGCTTACCTCGTACCCAGCATAAGTTCGATTCTATATGGGTGATTATTGATAGGCTTACAAAATCAGCCCATTTTCTGCCCCTTAGGACTACATATTCCGCAAAGGATTATGCAAGGCTTTATATTAAGGAGATAGTACGACTGCATGGTGTCCCTGTCTCTATTTTCTCGGATCGAGGAGCTCAATTTTAAACTAACTTCTGGAGGTCATTCCAAAAAGGATTAGGGACTTATGTAAGTCTTAGTACAACATTTCATCCCAGACAGACGGACAGGTTGAGCGTACTGTTCAGACACTCGAGGATATGTTACGAGCTTGTGTGATAGACTTCATGGGTAGCTGGGATCATCATCTGCCGCTTATTGAGTTTGCATATAGTAATAGCTACCACTCCAGTATTCAGATGGCTCCATACAAAGCTATTTACGGACGGAAGTGTAGGTCGCCTATAGGGTGGTTTGATGTAGAGTAAACTATGTTAGTAGGACCGGAATTGGTACAACATGCAATTGAGAAAATTAATCTTATACAGGAAAGCTATTAGCAGCTCAAAGCCGTCAGAAGTCTTATGCGGATAATCGACAATGAAACTTGGAGTTTCAGATTGATGACTGGGTATTCCTAAAGGTATCACTAATGAAATGTGTCATGAGGTTCGGTAAGAAAGTAAAACTTAGCCCTAGGTAAATTGGACCATATAGGGTCATACTCAAGGTAGACCAGGTAGCATATGAGTTGGACTTGCCTTCGGACTTTGAATCCATACATCCAGTCTTTCATGTGTCTATGCTCCATAAATGTATCAGAGATCCTTCTAGAATCGTGTCAGTTGATGACGTTCAGGTCACAGAGCAGCTATCATATGAAGAAACTCCTATTTCTATACTAGATATCAAAGGTTGAGGACTAAAGACGTAGCTTCGGTGAAAGTACTTTGGAGAAACAACAATGTGGAAGAAATGACTTTGGAGGCCGAGGAAGACATGAAGTCTAATATCCTCACTTTTTTCTTCCTCCAGAGAAGGGTCCGACTGAGACATCACAACCTTAAGGTACTTGTATGGATTCTTGTGTTAGTTATTTTCATTGGTCGTGTGAGGCCATTGTCGTTATTGATGATTGTGGTCCTATATGGCGTTGAATTATTGAGTTTCTACAGGAAGAGTTGGTAGTAGTATTGTTACAAAGGTGACTCTGCCAAAGTTATATAGATCCCAGGGAGTTAAACATTCGAGTACGAATGTTTCTAAGGGGGGGAAGGATGTTACATATCGCGTTTTCGTACGTTAAAGTTTCGTCGTAAGTTAATCGACGTAAGCTCGGGGATGAGATTATCTTGAGGTTAACGTATTTATGCTACTTATAACAAGTGGTAAGTAAGTGCCATGGAGGATAAAGGGTACATGAATTAGAGAAATAAGTTTCATTGAAGATTGTCGATTTGGGATAAAAATGCGGTCCGAGCTATAATACCCGATATTTATGGACTAGTAAACAAGGTACCATATGACCGTGATAGTATGATGTATAAAGTATATTAAGAATGAGTAGTATTTTAGGTAATTTGAGATAATTCTTAATTATTTGGGTAATTGGTTAATTATTGGGTAATGGGACACTACCTAATTAATTAATAAATTATAAGATAAGATTCAAACCCCTCCCCCCCTCCCTCCCCCCCAAAAAAAACGTGGCAGGAAGCCACTTCCCAAACAAGTAACTCTTATTCATTTTTGGATTAGGTGAAAACCTAATTAATAACTAAAAGACACCTCATTCTCACATTTTGAATAACAAGACTTGTAAAAGTAATTTGAATACAAAGACTTCATATCAGAACTTAGCAACACTTCACTTCATAATAGAACGTTAGCAATTCTTAGAATTCAAGTTCCTACAAAGACATTAACAACTGTATTTCTTCAACCAAATCCAACGAAGAATTATTATAAGCTTAACAACGTAAAAATTTTGTGGTTCTAAAAGAGTACGGTTCAACCTTTTCCAAGAATATCATGCAGATTTTCTCTACTCCGGGTATGTTAAGGCTATCCCTTCTTTCTTTTTGGCATGATCCAAATAATACAAGTGAAACGAGCAAAATACACAACTTTCATAAATGACTCTATTCATAGAAATACTAGGGGTGTCTATATTTTTGATTCTCCATGTGAATTATTATTATATCTTCTGTTCATGGGTCTCAGAAAAATACGTATTTGATAAGGTTTATCTGAAAGGTATAATGATTTTTATGACATTCTGAGAAAATCTTATTGACGTATTTCTTATGCATTTTATGCATTTATACATGTACATTCACCCATGACCAGACGACGTTATATACGGGTATATATGTATATTATATGGATATGGGATATGGGAAAAGGTTATGGCGTTATATACGCAACAACACCTGATAAGCTGATATACGTTGATGATGTTGCCCACAGTGGCCGAGATGATATGATGGGATGCCCTCAGAGGCTTGATGATGTTATGTAAGCCTATACCTATGCGTGACATGACATTCATAGGCACGTGCATGACATTATAAATTTTTCAGAATTTACAAATTTATTCAGACTTACAGTTGGATTTCTTTATTTCATGTTTCATCTATGTCTTTTATGTGCTGATTTTCATGCCTTACATACTCAGTACATTATTCGTACTGATGCCCTATTTTCCGGGGCCTGCATTTCATGCCCGCAGGTGCAGATAGGCAAGCCGAAGGCCCCCCTTTTTAGGGTCCTTGATCAGCGAGAGTTGGCGTGCTCCTCTTGATCCAGAGCTGCTTTTGATTTTTGTACGATATGCTTGTATATATATATATATATGGGTATGACGTGGCTCAGTCTCGTCTTTGTACAATTGTATTTCTATTAGAGGTCTGTAGACAGTATGTATAGTTGGTTAGTATGTGGCCTAGCCGACTTCTAGTTTTGGATATGTAGTTTTCTATGGCAGCCTTGTCGACTTGCCCCACGTATTCCACACGTATATGTACATATGCCTTTTGGACAAGTTTCCTTCATGTATGTTATTCTCGTAGTTCAGTAGATGTTATCCAGGTTTATATCTTAGACGCATGCTTAGGGGTGTTAGACAGGTAGTACTCGGGCACCCGTCACGACCCATCGGTTTGGGTCATGACAGAAGATCTCTTATAATTGTGGGTTTGTGGGACCCACTTTTGGAAGGATTATTTTGACAAAATTCCCCTAACATGCCACCTAACCATTTAGCCAAAGAGTCACCATTTGATTTTGGTCCCTAATTTCACTTGATGCCACGTGGGAATAGTGTCTCCATTAAGCTTTATCCACAAGTTCTAATTACATTATTAATCTCCCATTAAAAATCAATAACTAACCAATTATCCACATAATTAAGAATTATTTCAAATTAATTAAACTACTAATCACTTTAAACACACTTTATATACCTTACTAGCATGGTCATGTGGTACCTTGTATGACACTAGTCCATAAATATGGGGTATTATAGCTTGGACCGTATTTTATCCCAAATAGACAACTTTCAACGAAACTCATGTTCTTTGATTTATTTACCCTCTAAGCTTCACGATACTTTCTTATTATCTGTTATAAATATCATAAATACTTATAATCTCATTCCCGAGCCTACGTCGATTAACTTACGATGAAGCTTTAACAAATGAAAACGCGAAATGTAACAGCTAGCTTGAGATTATATCCACAAGATTGTCAGGTTTCATGATGGTATCCATCATCTTTGATCGGGGTACGCAGTTTGTATCGCAGTTCTAGAGAGCCGTACAACATGAGTTGGGTACTCGGGTTGAGTTGGGCACAACATTGCACACTCAAATGGATGAGCAATCCGAGTGCACTATTCGGGTATTGGAGGATATGCTCCGTGCATTTGTGATGGTGTTTGGGGGTTCATGGGATTGGTAATTTCCATTTGCGGAGTTTGCCTAAAACAATAGCTACCAGTCGAGCATTCAAATGGCCTCATATGAGGCTTTGTATGGTAGACAGTGTCAGTCTCCAGTGGGTTGGTTTGAGCCGAGCGAGGCTAGGCTATTGGGTACAGACTTGGTTCAGGATGCTTTGGAAAAGGTTAAATTGATTCAGGGTCGACTTCGTACATCCCAATCGAGACAGAAGAGTTATGCAGATCGGAAGGTTTGGGACGTTGCCTTCATGGTTAGGGAACGGGTCTTGCTCCGGGTTTCTCCCATGAAGGGTGTTATGAGGTTCGGGAAGAAGGTTAAGTTGAGTCCTAAGTATATCAGACCTTTTGAGATTCTTGAGAGGATTGGAGAGGTGACCTACAGACTGGCACTACCACATAGACTAACTGCAGTTCATCAGTATTCCATGTTTCTATGCTCCAGAAGTATCACGACGATCCGTCTCATGTGCCAGATTTCAGCTCGATCTAGTTGGACAAGGATTTTTCTTATGTTGAAGAGCCGGTGGCCATTTTAGACAAGCAGGTTCGAAAGTTGAGGTCGAAAAACATTGCTTCAGTGAAAGTTCAATGGAGGGGTCAGCCAGTTGAGGCGGCGACTTGGGAGACTCAGCATGATATACGTAGCCGTTATCCTCATTTTTTCACCACTTCAGGTATGTCTCTATAATCGTTCGAGGACGGAGTTTCATACCCTCAGGTCTAGAGTTACAATCGTTACTTACCTCAAACCGGCCCGAAAACTACTTCGCGGTGCTCTTTCCTCTCGAAACGGCTCCCAATGCTCCGAGTCTATCAAAATAAAATTAAATATGCTAGGAATACTAAACCCATTCGAAACAAATATCAAATTTAAACAAAATTCCCAAAATTGACCAACCCCGGTAATCGGGCCCACGTCTCGAAATTCTGTAAAAATCATAAAACTAGAATTCTCATTCACTCACGAGTCTACCCATATCAAACTCATCAAAATCCGACTTCAATTGCCCACTCAAATCATCAAAAGAATTTCTCAAATCTTCCTACCATTCTTCCCCAATTTCTACCAAAATTCTTCAAATTAAATGATAAAAATCGAGACTAAATCATGGAATTAAACCAAATGTGATTGAAGGACACTTACCTCCCCCCCACTGAAAATCCCTTCAATTTCTACCTTCTCCCAAGCTCTCTAATTGGTTTTATGGTTCTTGGACTTAAACCCTCGTTTATCAACTTAAAGTTTTCCCAGGGAATTACTCACTGCGATCGTGAGACTCCACATGCGATCGCGAAGAACAAATATGTTGCCCCACTAATTTACCCTACGCGATCGCATACATCAACACGCGATCTCAATTCAACGAGACTCGAACCCACGCGATGACATACTCCCTTTTGCGATTGCATAGCACAAATTGCCCAGCCCCCTCCGCTAAGCTTAGTGATCATAGGAACCCCTACGCGATCGCATAGGAGAAAACCAGAGCCAAAACACCAGAAAAATCTGCCAGCATTCAAGACCAAAAATTGATCCGTTAACCACCCGAAACTCACCCGAGGCCCTCGATACCTCAACCCAACATTCCAACACATCCCATAACCTTATTCAAACTTAGTCGAGCCTTCGAAACACCAAAAACAATGCAAAAACATCAAATTCACCTCGGATTCAAGCCTATGAACTTTGAAACTTCTAAACTTCACCAAAGATGACAACACCATCCAAAACACTTCCGATTGACCTAAACATTTGCACACATATCCAAAATGACACTACGAACCTGCTCCATGTTCTGAAATTCCATTCCGACCCTATAGCCTATTTTCCACTGCCGACCGAAAATCGCCAAAAACTAATTTTCGCCAATTCAAGCCTAATTCTACACTGGACATCAAAACCACATTCCATACACACTCCTAAGACCAAATAACCTAACGAAGCTATCCAAACTATAAAATCTACATTCCCAGGTCGTTTACCAATAAGTCAACTTTCAGTTGACTTTTATAACTATTGAACCAAGTTAAGAGACTAAGTGTCTCATTTCTCTCCAAAAATCGCTCCGAACCCAAGCCAACCAATCTATCACAACATAATGAAGTTGAACCACATATAATGAAGAAGAAACGGGAAAACGGGGCTATTACTCTCGGAACGACCAGCCAGGTCGTTACATCCTCCCCCACTTAAACATATGTTCGTCCTCGAACGTGCCAACAGTTGTTCTCCAACACTATCAAACTGCCGCGTAACCTCACCATGCACATACACGGGGGGTGATCACGTCACCCTATCCCATATAGGTCCAATAGCACAACACAATTGAAATTTCGAAATCCAACCTGACCCATAAACCTTAGAACCAAATTCCCACTTCTGAAATGATTTACGAGATCAAAATTCCACAACTATAAACTGAATAAGTCTGAACATGCTGAATCAAGCCATATACGTAACCCCAGATGTAATCACATAATATACCACATGACTCAAAAACTCATAGTGATAACTCCTAATCACAATAGCTGCTCAAAACAACCCAATACCGGTAAATAACCTCTTATCAAGCAAAGCCTCGTTTTAACACTTTCATAAGGTGCCGATGATGAAAGAAACAAGTAGAAACCAGCAACCATTCATCCGGTCAGTCAAACATGAAGCTCCCCCTTCCCAGCGGGAATTATAGCAGATTTATAAGCTGACTCCCAATATTTATCCTTCCAACTATGCTATAGTCAATTCTGATAGTATTCATTCTAGGTCCAATGACCACTTCTCATCCAACACGACCACTCTATGACATGACACATCAATGCAATTCAAAGCCATAACCTTTGCAACTCGTGCACTCAATAGCAACATCCCAATGTAATCAAACTATATAAAAGATTCACATGAGAGGACCATCCCGCCATTAACAATCACCGTCACAACACCATGCTGAGAGCCTGACACTCATCGAAAAATAAAAACACACGAATCTGACACCAAGGATCAGACCTCCAAATAACTCTGCTACAATGCGCGATACCATCCAAACGCTTGGTCACATGAAATACTTCCAGCCACCTGGATAAAAATCAATAACCATGCGCAATTCGACATCAAGTACTCCAAGTTCATTGCCATAACCACGGGGAAACTGGACGATACCATGCCATACGAATCAGAAAGTACTTAATCAATATGTCTCAATCCTGCAATACCCAATTACTTACCTTACTCAAATCTAGCTATAAAACCCAATTAGAACCGCACCATATGTGCCTATAACCAATGATCAAAACTCCTCGCAACCCCGAAGGGTAACTCATATATCACTCCATAACACAAATAAACTCAATGACAATCAGATGGTACATCCCTCAACAATCGGAATTCGGAGCTAAAAATTCCGACCCGGTGCAGAACACACACCCATACTGGGCCTACCAATGAACCCTAAATCAACTCTGGTCATACAAAATAGACAAATGACCCTCCGAAGGTCCATAATGACTGAATCACAACACACTAACCCCTGGCTAACCTTGGCTACGTCTCTACAGCCCTCAACTGTGAAATCATCTCCTCATTAGAGTCCCCAAACTCAAAACCCTCCGAGCATACAAATCACCATACCCAATCTAAACTTCGTCGCCTAAATGTCTAATACTTCCCTAATACATGATCATACCACGAGGCATACCCCTACAATCCATATGTGTTACAAGGCCAAATTTGGATACCCGCAGCCGACCAACAAGGAGAGTACCGCCACACCAATGAAGTATCCATAAATCAAAACACACTGCCTCTTTTGAAACTCATACCTTCTTCGAGCCATATCTAAAAGTAACGCCATCTAACTGATCATCTAAGATCGTCCATGCCACCTAAGAATTCAGAACCTTCCTTTCAAATCGCATCGTAACCTAGCACCCGCAATCTCAATACTACACCACACATCGCACCCATTATGCCACATGCCCCACACATCAGTAGAAAATATGCATCTCAAACTACGGTAGAGACCATCTAGAACTCTCAAAAATCCATTTTCACTTAACCAAATCGTCAGGACTGAATCCCTCTGACTCAATTAAGCTACACAGGTCGCAAAGACCCAAAAGCATTGCCACAAATCACACGTAGAACCTTACCACATCATAAGCACCCAAAGGACCGATTTTACCCCATTACCATGCTGATCCAATCCACTACCAAGCTGTCGTATTTCTACGAGTCCCTTCTGAATCACCTTCCTATTGATTCTTTCTCCCCGCCGTAGTACCAAAATCCTCAACCATAAATCACCACGCGAGACCCTAGCACAGAACCACATCGCCCTAAGGCTCATAAACCGCTAAATATATCTCAAGTACCCCAAAGTACCACATCTAAAATACTTACTCTAAAGAGACTTTCGATGAATTCAAAGTATCCTTCCCTTTCATGATACTGGAATGTAGAATCCACAATGATATATAAACCCAGAATCCATCAGAACCATTATCGAGAGTCACCCACTCTACGCACTTCTCAATTAAACTGATCAAGAAAATCGAACGACCTGTACCTCATTAACAAACCAACAGCCAAGGGAGTAACCCATACCCCTAGGAAACCAAGCAAATTCCCACTTTACGCACACTACTTCCTTTACATATAACAACTCAATCATGAAATAAGACTCATATCCTCATAGAGTTTAATACAACCTGTATCCAGAAATTTCCATTACTCGAGTCATTCTCAAACTCCACCTCTGCAGGTCATAACTGATCCACCAGTATACCCCAAACTAAAACCAATACAATACATAATCGTGCAACCAACTTATCATTTGCAGACTTCCCCACTTGGGTCAAAGCCATAGATCAAAACAAACAGTAACTCATAATGACCATATGCTAACACCGCCTCCATACCACAGTGAGATTCAACTAAATCCTTCATAAGCTCATATATAACTCAAACCATTTAACATCCCAAATCATCTCCAACCTCGCACTCACCATTGCAATAGTCGTGCCAATTCCCACAAGTGATCTAAACTCAAATTGCAACATAATCAATTACTAGTAAAAGGGAACTTGCTACAAAACAACATAAGGATCACACAACCTCAGGACACCCCACGAGAAATAGCCCCGCCTGCTTTGCCTCAAACTGATCTCTCTCTATACCCTTCCGAAGCTCATAGCTATTATACAATCACTTTATCCTTCTGCATCTAAACACAAACAACGCCTACCCTCGAGGCATCACAATACACGGTATAAGAACCTGAAGCTGATGGCAGAACTAACACTGGATCAGTGTTCAAAGAAATCTTGAGCTTCTAGAAGTTCTCTCCACACTCGACTGACCACCTGAATACCCTCATTGGACACCACGTGACCCAAGAATGCTACTAAACTGAGCCACAAAATTCATACTTGGAGAACTTTGCATAGGGCTTCTCCTCCGTGAATCCTTATAATGTCGTCCTCAAATACTGAGTATGCTACCCCTGGCTACGCGTATACGCCAGGATGCCATCAATGAATACAATAACAAATGAGTGCTAATACGGCTGGAATTCACCATTAATCAAATATATGAACGCTACTGGGGCAATGATCAGCCCAAAAGGCATCACCAGGAGCTCATAACACAACAGAAGGATCCGCTTCACTCCACAACTGAACAACATAAGAGGTCTTCCCATACCCTCACGACTCGAGGCCATATACTCAAGGTACAAGTACAATAAAAAAGCAGTTCAGTGATCCGTTATCTTATAGTCTAGGGGCTTTATCAGTGTTTGGTTTCATTGCTTGTTGTTTTGTCTGGTTCAATAATACCGTTTATCCTAGTGAATTTTACGGACCTACTGGACCAGAAGCCTCAACTCCAGACAGAAGTCAAACACTCAATAGTTCTTGCTACATATCCAATCCAGCCCATCCCTTTTGTCACAGTCAAGCAATATGAACACATCTAACCATTAAATCGCACTCACCACATAGTCATCTAGTCACAAAGTCCCGTCAATAAGGACACCAACGGGCATATAAGTCCCCAAACACATGTACTCACACAACGAAATCTCAGCACTCAAGCCACAGACAGAATCCGACCTCAAGTCCTCCAGACTTGCCCATTATCAACATGGTAAAATCACATCTCATCCATGGAAGTCACAAGACGTCGATGCACAGCTGATACCAAGCGCTCATGGGCGCATTCAAATGCATGAAAGGAATTTCAAAAGTTACGTTTTTGGCCGACGAAATGGATTCGCACGACAAGAGTTCAAGAATGTGTGATTTTTTTTCATACAGGTTCTGTAGCCTCTCGAAGATAAGTACAGACGTCTCCGTACCGATCCGCAAGACTCTACTAAACCTGCTCATGACCGATGAGTCCTATGTAACCTAGGCTCTGATACCAACTGTCACGACCCCAAATCTAACTGGACGTGATGGCGCCTATCGTGGTACTAGGCTAGCCAAATTTACTAAAAAATATCATAAGGTTCCCAATTAATACATAAATTATCCCATGTTTCATAATAATTTTCACTTTTAAGCATTTCAAACAATAAAAATGATCGGAACGTCTAAACACAGCCCCAACATCTAGAGTCAACCGTCATGAGCATCTAAAAAGTGATACAGTCTAATGTAAATTCTCTACTACAATAAGTCTGGGAAGTAAAGTAAAATGACAGAGTAGGAAGGAGAAAGAGTAGGATGCGGACGCCGAGCAGCTACCTCACAATCTCCGAGCAATGCTCCAAATGGGGTGACTCAAATATCGCTCTGCCCCGGTACCTGAATCTGCACACAAGGTGCAGGGAATAATGTGAGTACGCCAACTCAGTAAGTAACCGAAGCAACTAAAGACTTGAGTGCAGTGACAAGCATTTAAAAGTGATAGTTTCATAAAAACATGTGCCAGTGAAAACAAATAAAGTAATCAAAAGACTACATTTACCAAATACTTTACAAACTCTAGTTCCCCTTCCAAACTTGCATAAAACATTAACTCAATGTTCATTAAAGAGACTCAGCGTAAAATGAGTGAGAAACAATGATCTCACACTTTATAGCCTCTCGGGCACAATATCACTCATACGTAAGGTCCCTCAGTCACTCGTGACTCCTCTATTAGTACTCAATTCTCACACTCAGTACTCTCACTCAACAAGTACCATGTATCCACACAAACTGCTGCGGCGTGCAGCCCGATCCACATAACATATACTACGGTGTGCTTCCCGATCCAAATAACATATGTATATGCTGTAGCATGCAGCCCGATCCAAATAATATATATATATATATATATATATAT
>ML323142.1:0-26396 GCA_005239505.1 Nicotiana paniculata | reverse complement strand
ATATATATATATATATATATATATATATATATATATATATATATATATATATGCTGCAGCGTGCATCCTGATCCATACATAATATATATTGTTGCGGCGTGCAGCTCGATCCAATATATATATTGCTGCGGCATGCAGCCCGATCCATAACTATCCTCACATACTCGGCTCTCGGCCTCACTTAGTCATACCCACAAGCCACTCGGGCAACTCATCTCAACTCACGGGACTCGGCCCCAAAATACCTCTCAGAGTTTCAAAATAGTGTGGTAACAGTGAAAATAACAACAAGTAGAAAACATGACTGAGTTCACAATTGTTCTCTCAGGATAGTGTGAGAATAGTGTAAAAGTACCTCTGAAGGTCTAAAAAGGTCGGCACAAGGCCCCAAACATGGCTCACAGCCCATAAACAAGTATAAATTTCTAAAATACAGGATGTCGTAAGGTTTCAAATCGAATACGCGGCTTAATATTCGCTACGGGACGGACCAAGTCACAATCCCTATCGGTGCACGCCCACACGCTCGTCACCTAGCATGTGCGTCACCTCATTTACCAGAACAATATAAAATTCCGGGGTTTCATACCCTCAGGTTTAGAGTTACAATCGTTACTTATCTCAAAACAGTCCAAAAACTACTTTGCGATGCTCTTGCCCCTCGAATTGGCTCCCAAATGCTCCGAGTCTATCACAAATCACATCAATAACATCAAAATATGCTAGGGAGATGAACCCAATCAAAAACTAACAAAATTAGGCACAATTCCCGAAATTGGCCAAACCCGATCCCCGGGCCCACATCTCGAAATTCGATAAAAATTGCATCACAAGAATCCTCATCCTTTCCCGAGTCTACACATATAAAATGCATCAAAATCCGACCCCAAACAACCCCAAAATTCCTTGATTATAAGTCTCAATTTTCCAAGACCTAAACCCCCAATTTATTCCATTTAATCTACTAATTCCAAGCCTAATCCATCACATAATAACATAGAATCGAGTTTTTAGTCCGAGAAACTTACCTCCACTAAAGACCATCGAAAGCCTCCTCCAAATTCCTCTCAAAATGACTCAACCAGCATGCAAAAGTGATGAGAAATGCCAAAAATTCCCGGAGGCACATAATTATACTTCTTTCCAATTAATCCGCACCTGCAAAAGATTTTCTGCACTTGTGCGCACCTGCGAAAAATCACTTAAAGTCCAAACTCCGCACCTGCGA
Source organism: Nicotiana paniculata (assembly GCA_005239505.1). NCBI lineage: Eukaryota > Viridiplantae > Streptophyta > Magnoliopsida > Solanales > Solanaceae > Nicotiana > Nicotiana paniculata. The sequence goes on along the minus strand of ML323142.1, from coordinate 25,168 downwards.
CTCCATTTTTTCACCTGCAACTCCGCAGGTGCGGTCCCACGTCCGCATCTGCGGTCCATCACTCAGCTGCCCAAATTCCTCATCTGCGGATTCCTTTCTGCTTCTGCAGGCCCGCACCTGCGGTTCCCCATCCGCAGGTGCGGTCACACCAGTAAAATGGCACCAGCAGCAGCTTTGCTGTAAATTCCTAAGTCCAAACCTCCGTTAACCATCCGAAATCAATCCCGAGCCCCTCGGGACCCCACTCAAACATACCAACACATCCCATAACCTCATTCAAACTTAGTCGAGCCTTCAAAACACCAAAAACAACGCAAAAACACCAAAATCACATCAAACTCAAGCCTATGAACTTTGAAACTTCTAAATTTCACCAAGGATGCTGAAACCATCCAAAACACATCCGATTGACCTAAAAATTTGCACACATATCCAAAATGACATTACGAACCTGCTCCAACTTCCGAAATTCCATTCCGACCCCGATAACCTATTTTCCATTGCCGACCGAAAATCGCCAAAAACTAATTTTCGCATATTCAAGCCTAATTCTACACCGGACATCAAAACCACAGTCCGAACACACTCCTAAGTCCCAAATCACCTAACGAAGCTATCCGAACCATAAAATCTACATTTCGAGGTCGTTTACCAATAAGTCAATTTCTGGTTGACTTTTCCAACTATTGAACCAATATAAGAGACTAAGTGTCTCATTTCTCTCCAAAAATTGCTCTGAACCCGAGCCAACCAATCTAACACAACGTAATGAAGCTGAACCGCATATAATGAAGCAGAAATGGGGGAAACAGGGCTAAACTCTCGGAACGACCGGCCGGGCCATTACATCCTCCCCCACTTAAACGTATGTCCGTCCTCGAACGTGCCAAGAGTTGTTCTCCAACACCATCAAACTGCCGCGTAGCCTACCATGCACTGTTGTGCTATTGAACCAATAGCACAACACAGTTGAAATTCGAAATCCAATCTTGACCCATAAACCTTAGAACCAAATTCCCACTTCTGAAATAATATACAAGATCAAAATTCCACAACTATAAACTGAACAAGTCTGAACATGCTGAATCAAGCCATATACGCACCCCAGATAAAATCCTATAATACACCTCAAACACCTATAGCGATAACTCCCAATCACAATAGCTGCTCATAATTACCCAATACCGGTACATAACCTCTTATCAAGAAATACCTCGCTCTAAAACTTTTATATACTGCCGATGATGAAAGAAACACGTAGAAACTAGCAACCATTCGTCCGATCAGTCAAACATGAAGCTCCCCCTTCCCAAACAAGAATTATAGCAGATTTATAAGCCGACTCCCGATATTTATCCTTCCAACTATGTTGTAGACAATTCTGACAATATTCATTCTAGGTCCAATAACCTCTTCTCATCCAACACGACCACTTTGATGACATGACACATCGATACAATTCGAAGCCATAACCTGTGAAACTCGTGCACTCAATAGCAACATCCCAATGGAATCAAATTATATAAAAGATTCACACGAGAGGACTATCCTGCCATTAACAATTACCATCACAACATCATGCTAAAAGCCTGGCACACATCGTAAAAATCAAAACACACGAATCCAATACCAAAGGTCATACCCCTACATAACTCCGCTACACTGCGCGATCCCATCCAAACGCTGGTCCACATGAAATATTTCAAGCCACCTTTCCCATAATCAATAACCATTCGAAATTCGACATCAAGTACTCAAAGTGCATTGCCATAACCACGGGGAAATCGGACGATACCATGCCACATGAATCAGAAAGAACATAACCAATATGTATCAACCTTGTAATACCCAATTACTTACCTTACTCAGATCCCGCTATAAAGCCCAAATAAATTCGCACCATTAGTGCATATAACTAACAATCATCACTCCTCGCAACACCAAAGGGTAGCTCATAGTTCACCAGAATATGAATAAACTCAATGACAATCGAATGGTACATCCCTCAACAATAGAAATTTGGAGTCAGCAATTCCGACCCGGTGCAGAACACACACTCATACGGACCTACCAATAACCCTGAATCAACTCTGGTCACCCACAACAGATAGATAACTCACCGAAAAGTTCACAATGACTGAATCATGGTACATACTAACATCCGACTAGCACAGTTTGCTACCACAAAATAACCTGTTTATGAGAACTCTCAGTCTCGAAGTCACGAAGCGCACCAATTACTATATCTGATCTCAACTCCACCGCTCGAATACATAGAACATCCCTAATACTCAATCATTCCATGAGGGATACCCCTATAATTCTTCCGTGTTACCAAGCAACCTTGAATATCAACAGTCGATCCAACAAGAGAGCGCCGCAATACCAATGAAGCACCCTAAACTCCACACATTGACTCTTCAGGAATATATACCCTCATCAAACCACCCAACAATGCTATCATCTACCTAGCCATCTGAAACTGCAAATGTTGCCTAAGAATTTTTGACCTTCCTTCCAGAACTAAACTGTTACCTCACACATGTAAATCTCACTCTACATGACGTACCGCACACACCATGTCATCCTATGACAAATATGAGAACTTCATAATCCCTTTCCGAGCCACAAGCAACTACGCACCCAACTGGTCAAGAACTTCCTATGTGATATCATTTAGAAGCAAAATCACTATATGTCACCTGCACCTCACGCCAATAGAAAATATGCATCTCTATACATGGTAGAAACCATCAGGAACTATCTGAATCCCATTTGTACAACACCAAACCGTCAGGACTGAGTCCTTCTAACTCAACCAAGCTACGCAGGTCACCAAAACCCAAGAGCATTGCTAAGAAACACCTGTAAAAGCTCATTACCTCATGAACACCCAAAGAACTAATTGTATCCCTTACCATGCCGATCCGACCTACTACCAAGTTGTCCTATTTATCCAAGTTCCTTCTGACTCACCTGGTGAATTGGTACTTCTCTTTGCCCTAATACCGCAATTCTCAACCCAGACTCACAACGCGAGACCCAAGCATAAAATCATACCGTCTGAGGCTCATAAGCCGCTAAATACTCTCTCAAATATCCCCAAAAGTACCACATTCAAAATACTTAACCTGAAGAGACTTCCTGCAAATCTAAAGCCATTACCTTTACCTTCCTGATACTGATATGTAGAATCCATGATAATGTTTTACACCCTCCAACATAAACCTCAGTTTCTAGCCAATTACACATCTCGAAGGTTTCCAATCGTTACATATAGCCTTGAACCATCAGAACTATTCTCGAGAGTCACCCACTCCATGCAAATCTCAATTACACTGATCAAGCTATAGAACAACCTGACCCCGCTTACAAACTACGTACTAGGAAAGCGATCCACACATTTGAAGCAACAAGCAACTCATACACTGCACACACTACACTTTTTACATTTACAACTCAATCATTCAATAAAGTCCACGTACCCGAAGAGTACATTACAACCTGTATCGAAGAATTTCCATTACTCGAGTCATTCCCAGACTCCACCTCTGCAGGTCATAACAGATTCACCAATATACCTCGCATTCACCATTGTAATAGTCGTGCCAACTCCCACAAGTGATCTAAACTCAAATTGCAACATATATCAATTACTGGTAAAAGAGAACTTGCTAGAAACAACATAAGGATCACACAAATTAGAACAACCCAATGCCTACCCTCGAGACATCGCAATAAGCGGTATAAGAACCTGAAGCTGATGGCAAAACTAACAATGGAGCTGCGGGGAAATAAATATTGAGCTTATGGAAGATCTACCCACACTCATCTGACCACATGGATACCCTCATTGGACACCACGTGTCCCAAGAGCACTATTGAACTGAGCCCAAAATTTCACACTTGGAGAAGTTTGCATAAAGCTTCTCCTCCATCAATCTTTATGATACAGTCCTCAAATACTGAGTATGTTACCCCTGGCTACGCTTATACGCCAGGGTTCCATCAATGAATACAATAATGAAGGAGTGCTAATACGGCTGGAATACACCGTTAATCAAATACATGAACGCTACTAGGGAAAATGATCAGCCCAAAAGACATCACCAGGAACTCATAACACAACAGAAGGATCCGCTTCACTCCACAACTGAACAACATAAGAGGTCTTTCCATACACTCACGACTCGAGGTCATGTGCCAACTCCAGACAGAAGTCAAACACTCAATAGTTCTTGATACATATCCGACCCAACTATTTTTGTCACAATCAAAGAATATGAACACATCTCACCCTCAAATCATACTCACCACATAGACATCCAGTCACAAAGTCCCATCAATAAGGACACCAACGGACATATAAGTCCCCAAATGCACGGCTCACACAATCGAAATCTTAGCACTCAAGTCCTCCAGACTGGCCCATTACCAACATGCCAAAATCACATCTCATCCATGGAAGTCACAATTCGTCGATGCACAGTTGATACCAAGCGCTCTCGTGCGCGTTCGAATACATGGAAGGAATTCAAGAGTTACGCTCTTGGCTGAATAAAATGGATTCGCGCGACAAGAATTCAAGAATGTGAGATGTTCCTAAGCGTTCTGCAGCCTCTCGAAGATAAGTACAGACGTCTCCATACCAATCCGGAAGACTCTACTAAACCTGCTCATGACCGGTGAGTCCTATGTAACCTAGCGCTCTAATACCAACTTGTCACGACCACAAACCTACACTGGTCGTTATGGCGCCTATCGTGATACTAGGCTATCCAATTCACTGAAAATAACATAATGATTTTCCATTTAATTCATCAAATATCCGAATTTTTCATAATAATTCCGTTTCTTAAGCATTTCAAAACAATAAAAATGATTAGAACATCTAAACACAACCCCCAACATCTGGAGTCAACCGTCATGAGCATCTAAGAGGTGATACAGTCTCATACAAATCCTCTACTACAACAAGTCTGGGAAGTAAAGTAAAATGACAGAGTAGGAAGGAGAAAGAGTAGGCTGCGGATGCTGAGCAGCTGCCTCACGATCTCTGAACAATGCTCCAAATGGGGTAGCTCAACTATCGCTCTGCCCCGGTACCTAAATTTGCACACAAGGTGCAGGGAGTAACGTAAGTACGCCAACCCAGTAAGTAACCAAAGTATCTAAAAACATGAGTGCAGTGACGAGCATTTAAACTTTATAGTTTCATAAAAATAAGTATCAATAAAGGTAATAGATCAAGTCAAGAGTCCACATTTACCAAAGATTTCACAAAACTCCAGTTTTTCCGTTTAAACTTGTATAAAACATTAGTCAACATTTATCAAGTAGGCTCAGTGTAAAGAAAAGTGGAAACAGTAGTTTCATAAAAATATCAGCCACTCGAGCACAGTGTCACTCACAAATAAAGCCTCTCGAGCAAGCCTCTCAGTCACTCGTGACTCTACTCTCATGAGTCAATTCTCACACTCAGCACTATCACTCATCAGGTACCATATAACAATTGTTGTGACGTGCAACCCGATCCAATATATATATATATATATATATATATATATATATATATATATATTATTGCGGCATGCAGCCCGATCCATATAACATAAGCTGCAGCGTGCAGCCCGATTCATATAATAGTCGACTGCGCTCACTGGGGGTGTACAGACTCCTGGAGCGGCTCCTACATCCCAAGCGCTATATTGCTGCGCCGTGCAGCCCGATCCAATTTATATATATGTTGCGGAATGAAGCCCGATCCATACATAATATATATTGCTGCGGCATGCAGCCCGATCTATAACTATCCTCACATACTCGGCTCTCGGCCTAACTTAGTCATCCCCACAATCCACTCGGGCAACTCATCTCAACTCACGGGACTCAGCCCCAAAATACCTCACAGAGTTTCAAAACAGTGTGGTAACAGTGAAAATAACAACAAGTAGAAAACATGACTGAGTTCACAATTGTTCTATCAGGATAGTGTGAGAATAGTGTAAAAGTACCTCTGAGGGTCTAAACATGTCGGCATAAGGCCCCAAACATGGCTCACAGCCCATAAACAAGTATAAATTTCTAAAATACAGGATGTCGTAAGGTTTCAAATCGAATACGCGGATTAATATTCGCTACAGGACGGACCAAGTCACAATCCCTATCGGTGCATGCCCACACGCTCGTCACCTAGCATATGTGTCACCTCATTTACCAAAACAATAGAAAATGTCGGGGTTTCATACCCTCAGGTTTAGAGTTACAATCGTTACTTACCTCAAAACAGTCCAAATACTACTTTGCGATGCTCTTGCCCCTCAAATTGGCTCCCAAATGCTCCGAGTCTATCACAAATCACATCAATAACATCAAAATATGCTAGGGAGATGAACCTCGATCGAAAACTATCAAAATTAGGCACAATTCCCGAAATTAGCCAAACCCGAGCCCCGAGCCCACATCTCGGAATTCGATAAAAATTGCATCACGAGAATCCTCATCCTTTCCCGATTCAACACATATAAAATGCATCAAAATCCGACCACAAACAACCCCTAAATTCCTAGATTATAAGTCTCAATTTCCCAAGCCCTAAAACCCCAATTTATGCCATTTAATCTACTAATTCCAAGCCTAATCCGTCATATAATAACATAGAATCGAGTTTATAGTCCGAGAAACTTACCTCCACCGAAGACCCTCGAAATCCTCCTCCAAATTGCTCTCAAAATGACTCAACCCGCATGCAAAAGTGATGAGAAATGCCAAAAATTCGTAGAGGCACATAATTATACTTCCTGCCCAGTTAATCCGCACATGCGGAAGTTTTTCCGCACCTGCAGTCCCAGGTGCGCACCTGCGAAAAATCACTTAAAGTCCAAACTTCGCACCGGTGACTCCATTTCCGCACCTGCGGAGTCGCAGGTGCGGTCCAACGTCCGCATCTACGATCCCTAATTGAGCTGCCCAAATTCCACATCTGCGGATCCATTTCCGCTTCTGCGAGCCCGCACCTTTGGTTCCCCATCCGCAGGTGCAGTCACACCGGTAACATGGCACCAGCAGCAGGTTTGCTACAAATTCCTAAGTCCAAACATTCGTTAACTATCCGAAATCAATCCCGATTCCCTCGAGACCCCACCCAAACATACCAACACATCCCATAACCTCATTCAAACTTAGTCGAGCCTTCGAAATACCAAAAATAATGCAAAAACACCAAAATCACTTCAAATTCAAGCCTATGAACTTTGAAACTTCTAAATTTCACCAAGGATGCCGAAACCATCCAAAACACATCCGATTGACCTGAAAATTTGCACAAATATCCAAAATAACATTACGAACCTGTTCCAACTTCCAAAATTCCATTCCGACCCCGATAGCCTATTTTCCACTGCCGACCGGAAATCGCCAAAAACTAATTTTCGCCAATTCAAGCCTAATTCTACATCAGACGTCAAAATACATTCCGAACACACTCCTAAGTCCCAAATAACCTAACGAATCTATCTGAACCATAAAATCTACATTCCGATGTCGTTTACCAATAGTCAACTTCCGTTGACTTTTCCAACTATTGAACCAAGATAAGAGACACTATTGAACCAAGATAAGAGACTAAGTGTCTCATTTCTCTCCAAAAATCGCTCCGAACCCGAGCTAACCAATCTAACACAACGTAATGAAGCTGAACCGCATATAATGAAGTAGAAATGGGGGAAACGGGGCTAAACTCTCGGAACGACCGGCCGGGTCGTTACATTTTCATTGAAGAACTCACGTTACATTTGTAACATTATCTTTACTGAATCTCTCTTTGAATTGTAGAGATTCAAAATGAAGTAAAGAGCTCTCTTTAGTCTTTTGGGTGTGGGCCCCACTTTATGGAATGATTTGGCCACCAAAGTCTTTAGATTTGCCACCTATTTCAATGACTAATGAGTCATTGCTTGGGCTTCCACGTTAGGCATCTTAAGATTATCTAAAATTATCATTAATTAACCACTAATCTATTGATTAACTTGATAATCTGCCACTATCCAATAATTAACCAATTACCCGCATAGTTAAGAATTATCTCAAATCACTTAATATAATACTCACTTTTAACACACTTTATACATATTACTATCATGTTCATGTGGTACCTTGTATGGCATTAGTCCATAAATATCAGGTATTATAGCTCGGATCGTATTTTACTCCAAATTAACAAACTTCGACGAAATTCAATTTCTTCGATATGCTTACCCTCTCACCTTCAAGAATTTACTCATCACTTGTTTGAAATAGCATAATGCTTATAATCTCAAAATAATCTCATTCCCGAACTTACGTCGATTTACTTACGACGAAACTTTAATATACGAAAATGCGGGATGTAACATCTCATTTCCGAGCTTTCATCAATTTAGTTATGGTGTACTTTTACGTACGAAAACATGGGGTGTAACATCATTCCCCGCTTTGGAACATTCGAGGTGCGCTTATCATTATCATAACCTATAGCTCTTGCGAATACTTTAGTACTCTCCTTGCCATCTAGGCAATTGTTCTATGAATAAATCCAAAGTCCAAGGCATTCCTCCTCTTTAGGCCTCTTTCACACAACAACTTGTGGTCGGGATTATTCCAATCTCGTAGCTATTGCTATCTTCTGTCATGGACTTTTTTCCTTGCATATGCGCCTATGCGACTCTTCTCTCCAGCTTTTAGCCAATCTCTAGGCCTCACTTTGTGAATCATATGCACAACTATGACAAGGTGTATACTCTTCTCTCGGTACTCTTTTGAACTCACGAATATTGTTATATCCTGTTTCATAGACCCGATTATCCATCCGTATGATTTTACTGCATCTAGGTAGGTCATACTGTACCATAACTCTTATTTCGATTTATCGTTGCTGAGGTCTGCTATCAAACTCCAGGTTACTCTCGTTTCCTATCCTATGTGTATAAATCTAAGTCCTTAATGCTTCTCAATTATTGTTCGTCTTAAGAATTATGGCCTATTCTCATCTCATACTTTGTAACTTTTATCTATCCATTGTTGATTCACCTCAATGTTGATCTACAATCTACTACTGATAACTTGAAACTTCTTGCGTAATACATTGTCACCAGGGCTTACGTCTCATCAGAGAATATCTGAAGTGGCTTGACTAATCCACCTAGGGGCGATACTATATTTCAATAACCATATCTCTTAGCATCCCAACGTGACTCATATTGTGGAGGGGTATTCTAATCTCGTGTCGTCCGTGAAATATTTTCTTCTTCATTTTTTTTCCCTCAAATCATTACTCAATCGAAGGACCAAACATCATCCTTTATCTGTCATAAGTACACCCCCATTCTATTATCATAGCAGAATTCCATCTCTTCTAAATGCTACTAGTATTAGACTCATTTGGGTTCATTCAAGCCATACAGAGCTTTCTATAATTTAGAGAAACCATCAGCTCTCTTGTTTCATGGGTTTAAATCCTGAGGACTTATCCATTCTCGGCGCCTTCTCACTTGCCCTTTCTTATCCTTACTCTTGTCTTCCTAAAACCTTGTCGATCTACCATACTTTAGCTTACGGCTTATTTCCTTATGTTATTCTGGAACATCAAGAGAGACATTACATCGTCTCTAACTCTTATTTACTCTCTTAACTAGACTTCTGGATACCTAGAAACCATAAGCTGGGAAGATATGCCACCAATGACGCTTCTATTATTCCTGGATACTGAATCCTAGTGCTTCTAGCCCTCTATTTGAAATATATATTATTCACAACCTTCTGCACCTGAGTATCTCATACGTTGTTCGCCTTTACCTCACTTACCTTAAAATCTCGCATCACTCTTCTATATCTCTCATGACCTCCCTCCCACATAGGTATAATTCATATCCATAACTTGAAGCTCTATTACAATACTTGCACCTCTGGTGCATACACAATCCGGAGGGAGCTTCATAATGACTTCTTATGAGGGTGGTACTCTTCTAACTAGCTTTATCGTAGAATCGTTGTACAATATGGTTGTTGTACTATCTCTCTTGTACCTTTGATATTAAGAGTGATTCTGCAATGTTCTCAGTCACGATTTCTATAATTTTCTGGGTCCAATAATCAGACTCCTGATTTACTTAGTTGATGTAACTCATTAGTTTCTTCTTCCCTCTGATCAACCTTTATATAGGCTTAAGCTATCTTTCGATCTGCAGCTCATGGTATTAGTTATTACTTTAGCCTTTCATGGATGCTATGGAATATCCGTGATACCATCATCTAACAATTCAATTCTTGGTTTATGACTTGGACTCAACTCTTTCCTTTTAACTTATACCGGAATTTTCTACGGATGTATGATTTTCATCATATATACTACATGGATAATACTCCGAATCGTAAGTGAGTTCATAACGTAACTAACTTTGGATCATTTGTCGAATAATTCCTTTTTAGGTCACTGTGCTTAGGTTGCACCCTTCTTCCTTATTTCCTCAACTAGTCTTTCATCATAATACTTAGGGAGGACCCTTTGACTATTGTAAAGTTGTGAGATTATTACGGACCTTTTGATGTCCTTACTTGCCTAGAATTATTCGTACTTACTTACCTCCATACACTTGTGCTTGTAGGGTTGCTTCTGAACTGACGTGGCACTCTCTTTTATTCCCATAACATTCATACGGTACATTTAACTACCCGGACTCCTATCTGAATATATCTCAAGTATTCCAATAACATTACTGCGAGGCTGAATTTTCCATGTTGGGGTTCACTATGTTTATCTTGCATGGTCTGCTGATTTGTTAGTAACCTCTTGTCCAACCATAACTAAGCTTTTCCTGAATCAACTACTAACTACTCGTTGGCCCATTCTCATATCAATATTCCGCGTAATCTTTCTTGGGTTATTTCCTTTGTCTTAACTTACCTCTCGCATTGGCTCCTTATTTATCAATAACATCATCCCGGGCAGGAACCCTCACTTCCTTTCCTTGACATCATGCTTGCATAATGTTCTGGAATCATAGCATATTGGTAGGATTTGGATAAGTGCAATCTCATTCCTTCCTCATTTTATTGCATTCTTCCTTTACCATTCTGTAGTTACTAGAACCACTTCATTCAGACTTAATGGCACATCACTCCATATTCCCCCTTTTAGGGGAGTACTAAGATTTAGCGCTAGGAAGATCTACCTATAGATGTTTTACCTCTTCATATTTGGCATCTTTTCACACCATCGATGACCCTTACTTGTCTCGCGATAATCCTTCTGTACCAAGGATAACAAAATTCCTTACTCACGAGGGTGACACCTAGTAACTGGCACCCATAGTCCCTTAAACGTAACTTTGCTCACATTTCTTGCTTTAGGGAAGCGTATTCCTGAATAACCATTCTCTAAATTTCTTATGAACCTTCTTCTATTTTCCATTCTGTTATCTCCAGAACGCAATCTAAAATTCCGATGATGCCAACCATTATCAAATCACTCAGTCCCTAATTCATGTTTAGTTTATCTTGTTCACCAGCCCATACCGATTTCTATTACTCTGGGGTCTAACTTTTCTTTTTGGTAATCATGTTAGAGTCACGAACTTGTTTCTCAAAATGAGGATATGACTTTATGACCTATACTCTTTTGTTGCCTCAAGGCCTATCACCTCTCGTCTCTTCCTTTACTTGACTATAAACTTTGTATACTTTCATTTTTTTATCACCGTTGTCATCCATGTATCACATATTACTCATAATGCTTCATTATCTCTCTCCTTATTTCCCTGCTAACATTTATGTCTATCACTTTATTCTGAAAACTTTAACAATACGTTTGTTTGCTTTTATCTCCCTTTGCTCCATCCAAAGGCTCTTCGGGTTGCATAAATTTCTCGCTCTACTAAGGACGGGAGCCACACTTAGGTAATGTTTATCCTTTCAAGGCTTCCAGTGCCTATCTTTGTAGTACTCATATCTAGCTGTACTATTTTAGAGTGTACCATTTGGGTGTCTTACCAGCAGATCTATTAGCACATTTGCAATATCCTTCGGAAATGTCAACTAACGCAACAATCCATCCTCTATTTTGGGTAACTCTAACCCCAGTCGGATCCTGATATCCATCCTTCTCTTATATTAATTTTGTTAGCCCCCCATAGGGCATAATGATATGGATGTGTCCAATTGTACATACCTCTGTTATTGTTGAAGGTAACTCAAAAGGCTTATATTCCTCTTCCTGAATTGTAAATACTGATAACCTTCTTCATCTTGCTTCTTTTACCTGTTTGAAACTTGTATCTATCTTTTGAATCTATCATTGTCTTTCACCATAGGGTTTCTTGTCTTAAGGATCCTTATAAAGAGGTTTACACGTCCTAGTACACACATGATCTACTGAAGACCTTACATTTACTCATCATAAGTATCATGAAAAATTGCTTTCCTCTGACTCAACTCTTCCATAGCTATATCTCTTACCAACCGTCTTTCTGGATGTAGGCATTGACATGTTATGAATAAGATGGAGTGTAGGAAATTGAGTTCTTACAACAGAGCTCTACCACACGATCTAGAGTAAGAAGAAAGAGTGACAGTCCTAAATGCCATGTAGTCTCTTTCTTATAAGAGTGGTGCACAACACACCCATAAATAAGAGTCTACTAGACACATCTTATAGAATCCCTAGGAAAAAACTGTTCTGATACCACTTTTGTCATGACCCAAACCGATGGTCCGCGACAGGCACCCGGTACCTTACTCAACCGAATACCAACGTAATGTATCTTTTGTATCATTCTATCATAGGTAAATAAACCAAAGTAAAGCATGGGGTAATACAAACTTATACATATGACATACTGTCCTACAAGACCAAAAAGTGATCACTTGTACACAGAACATAGGCCGACAAGGCCATACAATCTTTCACGTACACGACATATGTCTACAAGCCTCTAGAGTACATAAATGTCATAAAGGTCGAGACATGTCCCTGCCATACTAATCAATACATGTCCTAATCATACTGACCAAATAAGCAACTCCAGAGAAAATGGAGCGCACCAACACCTTCCGCTGAGCTGATAGCCTACTTGGAGGGCTCTCATCCTATCTATCGGGACCTGCGAGCATGAAACGCAGCGTCCCCAGGCAAAAGGGACGTCAGTATGAATAATGTACCGAGTATGTAAGGCACATAAATAAGTATATAAAATACATGGAAGAAACATGGAGTAAATAACTCAACCTGTAAGTCTGGATAACTCTGTGAATCTATTAATATTTAAAATGTCATGCATATGCTAATAAATGCCATACCATGCACGGGTATATATATTCATAACATCATCAAGCCTCTGAGGGCATCCTATCATATCATCTTGGTCATTGTGGACAAAATCATCAACGTATACCAGCTGATCAGGTGGTGGTACGTATATAACGCTGTAACCTTTTCCCATATCCCATATACATATATATACATAAAAATACGCGTATATAACGCCATCTGGTCATTGGTCAATGTACATGTATAAATGAATGCAATGCATGAGAAGTACATCAATAAAATCTCTCGGGACGTCATAAGACCATTATGTCTCTGATTAATATCATGAAATAAACTTTATATACTTACGTATTTTCTGATACCCATGAACAGATGATAGAATATTAGGACACATAGGGAATCAAGAACATAAGCATCTCTAGCATTTCTATGAATAGAGTCATTTATGGAAGTTGTGCATTTGTTCGTTTTGTTTGTATTGTATGGATCGTGCCAAAAAGAAAGAAGGGATAGTCTTAACATACCTGAGCTGATTCTCTTGACAATCCCTCTAACATACGTCAATTGCGACAAAAACGTAACGGCGGATCAAAGTAGGGGAGAATCCGTATGATATTCTTGAGAAAGATTTCACCGTACTCCCTTAAAATCACAAAATCCCGTTGCTATTATGAAAAATAGTTTCGTATGAATTTTTATTGAAGAACTCACATTACATTTATAAAATTATCTTTACTGAAGCTCTCTTTGAGTTGTAGAGATTCAAAATGAAGTAAAGAGTTCTCTTTAGTCTTTTGGGTGTGGGCCTCACTTTGTGGAATGATTTGGCCACCAAACTCTTTAGATTTTCCACCTATTTCAATGACTAATGAGTCATTGCTTGGGCTTCCACGTTAGGTACCTTAAGCTTATCCAAAATTATCATTAATTAACCACTAATCTCTTGATTAAATTGATAATCTGCCACTATCTAATAATGAACCAATTACCCACATAATTAAGAATTATACCAAATTACTTAAAATAATACTCACTTTTAACACACTTTATACATCTTACTATCATGGACATGTGGTACCTTGTATGGCATTAGTCCATAAATACCGGGTATTATAGCTCGGATCGTATTTTATCCCAAATTAACAAACTTCGATGAAATTCACTTTCTTTGATTTGCTTACCCCCTCACCTTCACGAATTTACTCATCAATTGTTTGAAATAGCATAATGCTTATAATCTCAAAATAATCTCATTCCCGAACTTATGTCGATTAACTTTCGACGAACCTTTAATATACAAAAATACGGGATGTAACATCTTATTTTTGAGCTTTCGTCAATTTACTTATGGCTTACTTTACGTACGAAAACATGGGGTGTAACAATAAGAGCCTTCAATATATTTTCAAATATAAGGAATTGAATCTGAGGCAGAGAAGATGGCTTGAGTTACTCAAAGATTACGACATCGATATCCTATATCATCCGGGGAAGGCTAATGTTGTGGAGGATGCTCTTAGCCGAAAATCTATGGGTAGTTTGGCTCACTTGGAGGCATATCAAAGGTCGTTGGCCAAGGAGGTTCATATTTTGGCTAGTTTGGGAGTTTGTCTTGCGGACTCTAGTGAAGGAGGGGTAATTGTGCAAAATAGGGTTGAATCATCACTTGTTGTGGAAGTCAAAAAAAAGCAATACAACGATCCATTTTTGGTACAATTTAAGGAGAGGATTCATAAACATAAGACTATGGATTTTTCTCTCGGCATGGATGATGGTACGCTAAGGTACCAAGGGCGGCTATGTGTTCCGAATGTAGATGGTCTCTGGGAAAGAATAATGACCAAGGCTCACACTTCTAGGTATTCCATACACCCGGGCTCTACAAAGATGTATCATGATATCAAGAAGTCTATTGGTGGAATGACATGAAGAGAAATGTGGCGGACTTTTTTGAAAGATGTCCGAGTTGTCAGAAAGTAAAGGCCGAACACCACTGACTCGGTGAGTTGGCAAATAACATAGAAATTCCAATGTGGAAGTGGGAAATGATTAATATGGACTTTGTGGTGGGACTGACGCGCACTCCGTGCAAGTTTGACTCAATTTGGGTGATTGAGGATCGACCCACGAAATCATCACACTTCCTGCCAGTTAAATCTACCAACATGTCGAAATAAGATGCTTAGTTGTATATCAAGGAAATAGTCAGGTTGTATGGCACTCCAGTTTCTATTATCTCATATCGAGGTGCACAGTTCAAAGCTAATTTTTGGAAGAAATTTCAGCAAGGTTTGGCTACTCAGGTGAATCTTAGTACAGCCTTCCACCCAGAGACTGACGCACAGGCAGAATGGACTATTCAGACGCTTGAGGACATGGTGCGCGCTTGTGTTCTTGATTTCAAGGGTAGCTGGGATGACCATTTTCCACTCATAAAATTTTCCTACAATAATAGTTATCATGCTAGTATCCAGATGGCACTATTCGAGTCTTTATATAGTAGGAGATGTAGATCTCTCATAGGATGATTTGAAATTGGGGAAGCAGAGTTGATAGGGCCAGAACTCGTGTATCAGGCTATGGAGAAAGTTAAGACCATTAAGGAGCGGTTGAAAACTACCTAAAGCCATCAGAAGCCTGATTCGGACGTTCGTCACAGAGATTTGGATTTCAAAGAAGATGATTGGGTATTCTTGAAGGTTTCCTCGATGAAGGGCATAATGCAGTTCGGTAAGAAAGGGAAATTGAGTCTGGGGTATGTCGGACTGTACAAAATCATTCAAAGGATCGGTCAGGTGGCTTACAGGCTAGAACTACCTCTAGAGATGTCTTTAGTGCACCCGATGTTCCACGTGTCCATGTTGAAGAAGGTGGTTGGAGATTCATCGATTATTGTCCCAGTTGAGACTATTGAGGTTAATGAAGAATTGACTTACGAAGAAATTCCAGTTGCCATTCTTGATAGGTAAGTTTTAAAGTTAAGGAACAAAGAGATTGCCTCCGTGAAAGTACTATGGCGGAACCAGCAGGTTGAAGAGTCCACATGGGAAGCCGAGGAATAAATGAAGAAGTAGTACCCAGATTTATTTTAATAGCTATGTAATTTCATCTATGATGTTGGGAGCTAAATATTTGCAAATTATGATTTCCCATGTATAACTTGTATTAAGAATACTCCCTCTTGGTAATGCAATGCTTATTGCGTTGTTGTCGGTGTTGTTTATGTATTATCGTGTATCGTTATGTTTTGGTTGCGGTGTTAGGATTGGTTTCTGGGATTCTCTTAAAATAGATAGGCCCAGTTACAGGGGAAACTCTGGCAAAAATTTGAAATTTGGAGAGTTAGAAAATTTTGGAATTGCTGGTGTGTAGTGTAGCAGCTGAGTCACATTAGATGCTAGTGGTGAACTTTGACCATCATTCGAGGGCGAATGATATTTAGTGGGGGAGGATGTAAGACCCCGTAAAATTTGAACTAAAACTTGGGATTTCGTGGTGCTGAGGTAGGCGTATGTGTTAATGATAGTACAGACTTTTTGGGTTGAACAGTACGCTGGGGAGTTGAAGGAAAATGCTTGGCAGAAAAAGACATTTTCGTGGCCCACTATGCGGCCGCAGAATCACTCTACGGGCTGCAGAATGGTCGCAGAGTGAAGCAAAAACTAGGAAAAAATTTTATGATATTTTGCGGCCAATTATGCAACCGCAAAGTGATTTCACGGGTCGCATATCGATCACAGAACTAGCATGAAGATTTTTCAGATGGGAGTTTTGCGTTATGCTACTCCAGAGTGGGTCTGCGGGCCGCAAAACGGCCGCATACCCAGGCAGTGGTGCCAAGTTCCGTTAGGCCATTTTGCGAACCGCTGAAGCATTGTGCGGTCGCACAGATTGTGTTCAAAGCTTCATTTTATTGGTTTTATAAACCCGACCCTATTCTTATAAAACAATATTGGGGGTCATTTTAGAAGGTTCAAACTTATATTTTTAGAGTGGGGGAAATGCTCTAGAGTGTGAGAAGGATTCCTCAACTAATTTGTCCTCAATTTTTGCTCAAATCCTGGAAGATTAGCAAGAGAAACTCACTAATTCTTCATTACAACCTAAACTTCAATTTCGAAATTTAACTAGAAATGGGTAATTAGCAAGATAATTCTTGGGTATGTGAGTTGTTTATTTTGCATGCATGTGTTATCAAGGGGTGTAGGGAGATTGTTGAGCTAAAGATGGTAAAGAATGGGTTGTGGGATGATAGAATCCTCCATGAAAGGGCCTTGAAACCTTAATGCACACCTAGTATTTGATAAAATGCTCCAAGGAGCTAGAACCATGAGTATCTTCCTAATTTTGGTTAAATACATTTCCGAAATAGATTGAAGTTGCTTAGATTTCCGGAATATTTTAGAGTTTAAGGATGCTCAAATAAGGTTTGTTGGCTATACATCTCTCTTAAATTGATATCCCACGATGTTCTTATAAGTCTCGAGTTGCCCAATATGAATTCATTTTTATGAACAAGTTCGTTGTCTAAGGATATATTTATATGAAAACTAGTATAGGTATGCCTAGGCTAAGCCCGGGCCCAATGGCTAATTAGTACTATTTAGTATTTGGTTCTCAAATAATGCTATCTCCAGTTTCAGAAAGTATCGTTAAAAAGAAAAGATTTCCCAAAGCACTTTATCATTACTACTTTGCTAAATACATCTTTTTAAACAAATATAACAATTGTAGCATGTAACTTTTTTTTTAATGTAAAATCCTGCGTGCAAAAAATTAAAGTTAATAGTAGAATCCTTTTTCTGGGTAAGTAACTTTAGTTAGAGTAAAATTAAGCCCAGCTTGCTATGAAGGAAGAAAAAACAAAGACCGGTTTGCTTTTAATAATTTTTTGTAATTATATATTTTAAATAGTTTTAAAAGGTAATATAAATTGAGAATTCTAAGATGGGAAGAAGTTCATTTTTTTTATTTACAAAAAGGTAAATTTTGAGAGCATATGTTCCTAAAAAAGGGTGAAGCTGACACGTATGAATTTCCAAGAGAGGTGTCATTTACCTGTGACATCAGCACCTTAATGCCTTTTTGAACATTGAAAAGAGGCTCAAACATTTGGCTAGATTTACTAAAGTACAACAGTACATTGATTGCAAAAAGTTGCAAAAGGAGGGGAAAAATGAGACTTTCAAAAAAGTCTGCAAATCAACACATTTGCAGTGCAAGGATGCGACGGGAATTATACATAAGAACCCTTGTTTTTCAGTCAACACAGCCGAAGTCAAAATCTTTTCACCACATGATGCAATACAGGTCAACAAGCAGAATGTAAAATTTCAAACTGTACCCTTGAAATAAATGTAATTCCAAGAGGCACACATGACGACGGAGAGGAGCTTGGCTTTCTTTTATGTATAGTAGTAATGTTCAAAATGTGTTCTGGAATATTCCTATCACGTTATGTTGTTCTTGGAGGACGTGTCCAAAGTTTAAGTATGTATTAAAATGTTGTGACTTCAAGTCAAGCCCAAATAGAAGTGATCATGTCAAATTGCGTAAGAAATCACATGTGCCTACAACAACAACAACAACAAACCCAGTATGTTCCCACCAGGTGAGGTCTGGGGAGGGTAGTCTGTACGCAGACCTTACCCCTACCTAACAGGTAGAGAGGTTGTTTCCAATAGACCCTCAGCTCAAGAAGGGTAATAAGAAGAAGTGAAAATCAAGAAAGGAAGAAAGAGGGAAGAGAAAATAAAAAGGGAGAGATAAAGGATAAGTAGTACCAAATACTAGCAACAAGGAATACAATACCTGAGGCGAACAAAGCCACATAACGTAATAAAAATCTAAGAATATGAAGGGACATGCGTGCTACTAAGAATATCGGTGAGCAACAACTAACCACTAACCTTCTACCTTAATCCTCGACCTCCACACCCTCTTATCAAGGGTCATGTCCTCAGTAAGTTGAACTAGCACCATGTCCTGTCTAATCACCTCTCCCTAGTACTTCTTAGGCCTACCCGACCTCTTCTCAAACTCACCATGGCCAACCTTTCACACCTCCTAACAAGGTCATCAATGCTTCTTCTCTTAACATGTTCGAACCATCTCATCCTCGACTCCCGCATCTTGTCCTCCAAAGAGGCTACTCCCAGTCTGTCTCGGATAACTTCATTCTTAATCTTATCTCTCCTGGTACACCCACACATCCATCTCAACATCCTCATCTATGTTATTTTCATCTTCTGCACATGGGAGTTCTTGACTGGCCAACACTCAGCCCCATACAGCATAGACGGTCGTACCACCACTCTATAAAACTTGCCCTTAAGTCTTGGTGGCACGTTTTTATCACATAAAACACCAGAAGCGAGCCTCCACTTCATCCATCCCGCTCCGATGTGATGTGCGACATCTTCGTCAATCTCCCTGTTACCTTGGATAATAGACTCGAGATACTTAAAACTAGCTCTCTTGGGGATAACTTGAGCATCAAGCTTTACCTCTACGTCTGCTTCATAGGTCCCATCACATAATTTGTACTCCAAGTATTCTGTTTTGGTTCTACTCAATTTGAAACCTTTAGACTCCAGGTTTTGCCTCCAAACCTCTAACCTCGCATTAACTCTGCTTCGTGTCTCGTCAATCAACACTATATCATCGGCAAATAGCATGCACCAAGGCACCTCCCGTTGAATGTGTTGCGACAGTACATCCATCACTAAGGCAAATAAAAATAGGCTAAGAGAAGATCCTTGGTGAAACCCCATCACCACCGGGAAATGCTCTGAGTCACCACCCACAGTCCTCATCCGAGTCTTAGCATCATCATACATATCCTTAATCACCCTAATGTACACTACCGGAATGTCACTAGCCTCCAAAGACCTCCACATGAGCTCCCTCTAGACTTTATCGTACACCTTCTCAAGGTCAATAAACACCATATGCAAGTCCTTCTTCCTCTCCCTGTATTGCTTCACTAATCTCCTAACTGTGCCTAAGACCCTAAATTGATGAACTGTGTGCTTAAAGTCTTGAAAAGAAATGTTTGTTGTTGGAAATCCGTGTTAATGTTTGAAAGTATAATAGTGAGCATGAATTATGAAGTATGGCCAATGTGCCAAGAATAATTTTACGTCATGGACAATGAGGCCAATAAAATGAATGACTTGTAAAAGAATATGAATTGAGTGGTATATCCTTTTAATAATAAATGTCTTAGGAGTATCGTCTAGCCACCGAGGAAGGGTAGGTTGGAACAATCTAACCCCGAAGGTACACGTGCCGGTGTAGGAATGATTGAGGGGTAAATCCACATGCTAATGTGATGAGACTGTTTCCCTTTATATGGGATGCATCGGTGTATTGAGATGTTTCCCCTTAAATAGGATGAAATTATTGCTAGCAAAATGTGATATAATGTCGACCCACACAGCATTGTGGTGAAATGCCTTAGCCGATCGGGCTGAGATTGGACGCCATGCCGCGCACTTGATGGTATTATGAGTGTATGTCTCTAGGCGAGACGGCTTAGCAGTCGGGCAGAGATCGAATTCCGTGCTAAAACACAGTGGTGTATTGGTGCTTAAGATCTCCCAATTAAAATAAATGAAACTTACTCAAAATATACTTTTCCCTACTATTTGAGTCTCTTATTGATTTTATGTTTCATTCTCTGTTTAATGTTACTTATTTTATTGAAAGGGTGTTTAGTTTTCATACTAGTAATATTCCATATGTACTAACGTCCCTTTTGCCGGGGGAGCTGCATTTTCAATAGATGCAGGTGGTTCCATAGCAGGTGATAGTGGCCAGTGATAGCATCACACCCTCTCTTCAGCTGACTTGGTGAGACCTACTTCATTTCGGGGTCCAGTATCTCTTATACTTGTACATAGTGTTTTGAGGTATAGCCGAGGCCTTGTTGTCGGCACTGTCATAACACCCTTTTATTTTTGTTTTGGGTGGTATTTGTTTTGGGAAAATTAAACTAAAAATGTTGTAATTATATCATTTGTTCTACTTAAACTATGATTGTACGATACTGTTGTGAAGACTTGCTAATGACATAAATAATGGAAATGAACCGACGTTGTTCACATGACTTCTTACTGACTAATTAAGGAAGTGCATTCTTCTCTTTATTTGTGGTTGAGTTGGATAGATGGTACTGTGCAGGCTTGCTTGACCGAGGTAACTCTGTTGAGTGTCGGTCGCGCTCCCCAAGGTCGGGGCGTGACAACCTCCGTATCAAAGCCTAAGGTTTTTAAGTGTCCTAGGATGTCTCGGAGCCGTGTCTAGTAGATTCCTTCTTATCGGTGGGTTGTTGACCACATTTATAAAGAGGAGACTACTTGGGCATTTAGGAATAATACCCTTCTTTGATGATCTAGATTGTGCGATATAGTCTATTGTAAGATTGATCCTCCTTTAACTCGTGCATTGCTCTAATTTTCAATATATGTTGCCTAGGAAGAAAATAAGAACTGGCCAAGGAGCTAATGCCACCCCAGGAGTGGTAGTTGACCCTTTACCTGACTATGCAGGTGAGTACCTGAGGGGTGGGAATATTCCCCCGACTACTACATTGCCTGATTCCACTGCACCTGGCTAGACCGCACCTGTACCTGCACCTACTGAGGGTGCAACGATCCCTCCAACTGATATTCCAGTTCCACCTCCAGCCCTAGCTCCTGGTCCCGATGTATCCAATGGGGATCTTAGGGGAGCCATACAGATGTTGGCTCAAAAAGTGGCTTCCCAGGCCCAAAGCTCAGATATTGCACCCACTTCTTCTAGTCAGCCATGGGATTCCACTAGTTCCAGGGTGAACAGATTCCTCCAGTTGGACCCTCCAGTGTTCACAAGTACTGATCCTGAGGAGGACCCCCAGGATTTTATTGACGAGATGCACAAGACCTTCCGAGTTATGCGTGCTACTGAGACAAAGGGAGCAGGGTTGGCCTCCTACCTCCTGAGAGGGGTGTCCTATTCTTGGTTTGAGATGTGGGAGGACTCCCGTGAGGAGGGGAGCCCACCGGCGAGGTAGAGTGAGTTTGCCAATGCTTTCATTGATCATTTCTTGCCTGCCGAGACTAAGACAACCCATGTCGCCGAGTTTGAGAACCTGAAACAGGGGAGCATGAGTGTGTGGGAGTATCATATGATATTCGCACGCCTATCCAAATATGACATCTAGAGGTTTCCTACTATGGAGGCTAGAGTGCATCGGTTTGTCCAGGGCCTTAGCCCCTTTGGTTATTAATGAGGCCGCTACAGCTTCCTTGAACTCTTATATGAACTATGGTAAGATAGTGGCATTTTCTCAAGCCGCAGAGACCCGCAAGCTGAAGAATAGAATGGAGTGAGAGAGTAGCAACAAGGCCCAGTCAGCTAGCAACTTCAGTGGTACTTTTGGTGGTAGTGGTGGAGGTGGTAGGACAGCTTCCAGGGGAGGGTCATCGGGGCCTTCCCAGTCTTTTGCTCAGTCGTCTGTCAGTTCTCCGCCATCGGGACCCACTCAGCATCAAGGGAACCGCTTTAGGCCCAGCCAAGGCAATAGGGGATCCTACCAGCAGGGTCGTCCCGGTGGGAGATTTCAGCAGCAAAAGAGGCCTTCATGCCCAAGGTGCGGGAAGATGTACTTTGAGACCTGCTACATGGACCAACCCATATACTACGAGTGTGGTATGAGGGGTCACATTCAGAGGGGTTGATGTTCTTCTCACCAGAGCATGGGCAGAGGTACATCACAACCAGCCAATTCTGCAGCTACTACATTCGCAGCACCTCCTCAAGCTCGAGACACCCCAGCACCCGCAGGGCTTGGTGCAGGTAGGGGTGGTACACAGAGTTCAGGAGGACCAGCTGCTTATATGATATGAGGGCTCACAGAGTTCACTCCCTATGTTGCTATGGAATTTGTTATAGAATCAGAATAGCTTCTAGAGTCGTTCTATGTATCTACTCCGGTTGTCGAATCTATTGTGGTTGCGCAGGTTTATAGGGATTATGTTGTCATGGTACATGGTCGGGACACCATGGCCAATCTAATTGAATTGGGGATGGTTGATTTTGATGTAATAATGGGGATGGATTGGCTTTATTCATGTGTTTTCCAAGCTTGGCTGTCGAACCAGAACCGTTAGGTTTGAATTTCCACAAGAGTCAGTGATTGAATGGAAGGGGGATGATGTGGTGTTAAGGGATAGGTTTATTTCTTACCTTAAGGTGAGGAAGATGATTAACAAGGGGCGTATCTACCATTTGGTCCGGGTTACGGACACCGATACTGAGGCACCTACACTTGAGCATGTGCCTGTTGTGAATGAATTTTTGTAGGTCTTTCCGAATGAGCTCCCTAGATCCCGCCAGACGGGGAGGTTGATTTTTTGAATGATGTGATGCCAGGCACGCAGCCTATATCTATTCCGCCCTACAGGATGGCACCAGCAGAATTGAAGGAGCTAAAGGAACAAATGAAAGATTTGTTAGATAAGGGTTTCATCCGGTCGAGTGTGTCGCCTTGGAATACACCAGTTCTATTTGTAATAAAGAAGTATGGGTTGCTAAGAATATTTATTGACTATCGGCAGCTCAACAAGGTTACAATCAAATATAAGTACCCGCTGCCAAGGATAGATGACTTGTTTGATCAATTGCAGGGTGCTAAGTACTTCTCCAAGATCGATTTAAGGTCCTGGTATCACCAGTTGAAGACCAGGAAGTAGGACATTCGGGAAAAAGCTTTCAGGACCCGGTATGGGCACTTTGAATTTCTGGTAATGTCTTTTGGGATAACAAATGCCCCGGCAGCTTTCATGGATATTGTGAATCGAGCCTTCAAACCTTTCCCGACACATGACTTAGAACAGGCGGTTATGTTCCAATGGTTAGATGCTTGTGAAAGAAGCTTCTAGGAGTTGAAATCAAGATTGACTAAGGCACCAGTGTTGACCCTGCCAGAGGGTACATATGGGTTTGTGGTATATTGTAATGCTTCGAGGATCAGGCTTGGGTGTGTGTTAATGCCACACGGTAAGGTTATATCTTATGCTTCTAGGCAACTCAAGAATCATGAAAAGAACTATCCAACACATGACTTAGAACTTGCGACGGTGGTTTTTGCATTAAAGATTTGGCGTCATTAATTTTATGGGGCCCATGTAGATGTATTCACGGACCACAAGAGTTTTCAATATATTTCCAAACAAAAGGAGCTGAATCTGAGGCAGAGAAGGTGGCTTGAGTTACTCAAGGATTACGACATCGATATTCTATATCACCCGGGGAATGCCAATGTTGTGGTGGATGGCCTTAGCCGGAAATCTAGGGGTAGTTTGACTCACTTGGAGGCATTTCGAAGGTCGTTGGCCAGGGAGGTTCACCAGCTAGCTAGCTTGGGAGTTCGTCTTGCGGACTCTAGTGAAGGAGGGTTAATTATTGATCACGCTCAACTATGTCTTGTAGAAGACTAAGCGGGCGTTGCAAATATAATCCTGGGGTATTATGCCCAGAGTCGATCCCACAGGGAATTTACGTATCAATTGAGTTTATAAAATACTAAATTGGTGTTTAATCAAGTGTCTCAAGACTTTGAATATCAATTTATTGATGTTTAACTAATTCTACAATCAATAATAATAAACTAGCAATGNTGATCACGCTCAACTATGTCTTGTAGAAGACTAAGCGGGCGTTGCAAATATAATCCTGGGGTATTATGCCCAGAGTCGATCCCACAGGGAATTTACGTATCAATTGAGTTTATAAAATACTAAATTGGTGTTTAATCAAGTGTCTCAAGACTTTGAATATCAATTTATTGATGTTTAACTAATTCTACAATCAATAATAATAAAC